>NDXB01008409.1:62384-149855 GCA_002631895.1 Agapornis roseicollis | reverse complement strand
CCAACACCCCCCCCCCCCCCTCTGGCCCTCCTCTCTTTCCTCCCCGCTCCCAGAGGAGTGGGAGGAAAGATGAGCTGAAGGACTCCCACGAGTTCAGATAACAACAATCCAGTCACTAAGGTGTAACACAAATCACTGTTGCTATCACCAGTAATAATAATGACAAGAAAAAACAAGGGAAGAGGGTACGATACCACCCGCCGAAAATGAGCTTGACTGGGAAGTTCCCTCTCCTTCTGGGTAACTCCCAGTTACCCCCTGGGCATGACGTGCTATGGTATGGAACACTTCTTTGGTCAGTTTGGGTTCTGTCCCTCTTTCCCCTCGGCCCCCCTCCTCCCTGGCAGAGCATGAGGCTCACAAAGTCCTTGGTCAGGGCAAACAGCACTCAGCAACAACCAAAATCATCGGCCTTATCAGCCTTGTTCCTGGTTTAAGTCAAAACACCAGCTACTAAAAGAGAAGAAAAACTGACTGCAACTGCTGAACCCAGGACACTCCCCCAATTCCTTCTGGGAGAGGACAGCAGGAAAGAGTGTTGATACAACAGTGGAGGAGAGAGGAAGAGGAAAGTAACAAGTGCAGTGGCAAGAAAAAGTCCTCCTATGCAGGGACCACAATAGGGAATGAGCCACTGGCCCACCTGTGATCTCGCTCTCCTCCTGAGCAGGGTGTTGACAAGTCTTAGTGCCCATTGGGCCAGAAAGCAGCAGCCTAATGTTAAGGGGTGAAGAGGAAAAGCTGTGTACACGGCAGGCTCTATGCTTACTGCAGCCTGTCACAAACTATCCATAAATGAAGCTTCCCATGGGGCAAAAGAAAAGTGAGAAAACAGAGGTGTTATCCCTTCCTGAGCAGGTCTGACCACCATATGGTGGTGAGAATTGTTGTCACCACAACTAAGTCCATCTTGTCAGTGCCCCGGCAGATGTCCTCGGGTCTGCAGGAACACGGCTGTCTTTTTAGCAGCTGCAAAGAAGTGTGGTAAGTAATACGTGGCAGCGGGGTTTCCTTTTCTTTTGACTGAGAAAGAAGCATCTCTCAGAGGCTGAACAGTCTCTGACTCTGCAGGCTGTTGGAGGGACAGTGACTCCCTTTTTTCCCCACTGTCACTCCATTCCTGGATTACACCAAGGTTGCTGAAGCTGATGCTCACATGAAGCAACTAGTGCTTTGCGACAAGGATAGTAAGCCAATGCAGAGCACCTATCTCATGCAAACATGACCTTAGTATCTAGAAGCCATTTGACACTATCCTTTAAAACAATTCTACTTGTAATTAAAATCATCAGAAGTGAGGGTTTTGAATGGCTGGGCCTTGGGATTAGAGATCCAGAGGGACCAGTAAATGTGTATGTTTTTCCTCTCTTGTCTTCTTTTGTGCTCTGCATGAGGTTGAAGGAGGGAACAAGAGGTTTTTTGTAGTTTAACCTTTCTGTTTCTAGCATAACATGTTCATCAGCCCCCATCTCTGGATTTCTGAATACTGCCATGGCCCTTGCTCCCTGTGTTATGTAGTACAGGGGAGCCAGAGAGGCACACAGGCTGTGGCTACAGACATTTATGCTGGAATTTGCATGCTCTGGCTCTGGTATGTCCTGGAGGCATGTTCTGTGTGCTGATTTGGGGCTGGTTTCAGCTACAAGCCAGATTTCTGATACTCCTATAGGCCTGGAAATCACCAACATAACAAAATCCTTTCTTGAGGGCACATTCAGGGGATCAAGAGCAGTTTGGATCAGAGACATTGTCTTGGGGTATGCTGGTGGTCTTGCAGCGATGGCTTCAAATTACATGGTGGCACAATTAGCTCTTGCTGTCTCTGCCTTTGCTGGCGGGTGCACCTTCGTAAGAGTGCACCTATGGGAGGAGGCTTCCAGCATGCAGGAGATGTTCAGGGATGCTATGGATCTCTGAGTCTATTCAAAGTGATACTGCTCACATTTCTGCAGTGTTGCCTTGGCTGAGCTACTATTATATACCATTAAATAGGATTTTAAAGAACTTATAGATGAGATGGATTATTGATGCTTTTTTAAAATGCCCAGTTCTTCTAAAGGGTCCAGCCTTCTACCCTTTATATGGAGGATTTAACTTCTATGAATTGAAACAGGGATTTTATTTTCCCTTCCTTTCATGTAATTCCTGATTATTATACAACCTCTCCTTATTGACGTAGTATCTTTAGCTCATGCATCATTTATTGTTATCTGAACAGTTACTGGAAAGTGTCCCTGGGTAAGCTCTGGGGATGAATGGTTGCCTCACTAATGGAGGAAAAGCCTAACTACTTCCTAAATCAATTAACCTGAGAGGCCAGAAGATACGTTCAGGCTGCTCAAAGCACATGCATGTGCTCACTGCAGTGGTCTCTGCTGTGGGTAGTGGCACAGTACCCACAAACATGCTCATTACTCCCTGTGTGTTCCCAGCCATGCTGATGGCATGTGGAATGACCTGGCCCGTATACAGTCACTCCATGTATCTCTGCTGCTGCACGTGCATTCACAACTCACAGCTCAGCAACTACAGTTCTCTGCCTGCAGCTCACCAACAGGGGATGTGTGTCTGCTCTCAAGTAGGCAGCCCAGCTTTCAAGCTCAAGCCATAAAATTTCATGCTCTTTTACTCTACAAGTCCTCAAGGTAACGGTCACCTCATGCACACATATGTATCTATGTAATGCCTCTTTGTTCCCACTGACTGCATGGAGGAAAAAGCTAACTGCTGCCGGCTAACATCACTGGCATTAAAAGTGTAGAGCAATTTGGCAGGGGTCATTATTGCTAGCCATTGAAGTTCATCCCAGCAACATATAGGGGTGCTGGACTGCAGGGCAGCACACCTGAATGGGGTGCTGCTGGTCAGCAAGCCACAAGAGTGTCCAGCACTGGGCACAAGCAGAGATTGCACAACACTCCCATGGTTCAGGAAGAAGTGGGACAGAACATAGCACATGTTTCCCATGAGACATCTGTACATCCTGCAGGAAGTGAGAGAGAGAGCATGGATGCTGCAGCAGAAGAGTATGAGAGAAGCAAGCAGCCTATGGATGAAGAAGATGCAAGAGAGGAAATAGTCTGGTAAGGAGGGTGAAGTACAAAGGAAGAAGTTGTGGGGTTTTAGAGCATTGGTTATGAATGAATGTGCACTAAGATGGGCACTAAGTGGAAAGCCAAGAGAAAAGGATGAGCAGAGAAGGAGGTAAAATGGCAAAATGAGGCCAAGACAATATGCTCATCTAGAAAGGAAGAAGACAACCAGTAATTACATTAGGAGCCATACTGTACACTCTTTCTTCCAGAAGAGTGTCAACACCATGACTCCAAAGCTGGAGCACCTGGAGGGTGGTGAATGAAAGGGAGTAAATGGTGGCACAAGAAATTCTCTGTCCAGGAGAAAGAGCATTGCTAGGAAGAGAGGTAGAGAAGGAAGGGAACGACACACATACACTGGGCACTAGGCTGGTGGAAGCTTTGGGCATGTCTCAGCCCCAGTAGAAGCCATTGCATGAGGCATTGGGAAGGGGAGGGAGCACTGGGTTTCCACCTGGCACCACCGAGGCCCTTCAGCTCAAACACTCCACAACAAATCCACATCCGTATGGCCAGCTAGGAGTAACACACCCTGTACCTGGTGCACTGTGTCCCACAACTATGCAGTGGGCCATGGCCAACTCAGGAGCTCCTGAGGAAGTACCTCTCCTTGCCACTGTGATAGAAAGAAGGTCCCCAGCCTCATGGTGTGAGCGAAGAGGTTGTTGTATATGGGGTTGAGAAAAACAGCAAGCCCTATTTCCAGGCTTGCACCACTGACTCTTGGCAGACATGAAAGGAAGCTGAATCACCGTATTACAATTTCAAGCTCCATTAAAGAAACATGGGGATGGGGATAGCAGAGGGAAGGAGGAGGCAGGGAGGGATGAAGAGAAAATTGAACAGAGCAGAGTAGCACTTGAAGGGGAAAGAAATGTTGCTCATAGGCTCAGAAGGGGGAATTGCAAACAGAGATGAGATTAAAAGGGAACCCTTGAGACCGTCTCTTTAAATACTGCAAGATTCACTTAATCCATGCTGAGCCAGGCTTGTTGAATGCTGGAGGCACAGTCCCCGCTGAGGCTTGCCAGCTGATCGAGCAGTAGAAACCTGTCTATCCCCATATACCAGCAAGTTGCCCTCTTTCACCTATGTTATCTAGAAGGTCCCATTGCTAATAAATTTACTGTGGAGTGAGCCTAGCGCAAAAGCTTTTTATTTGACTACCCTTAAATGATCTTTTATCCAGGGATGCAGAGTCATGTCAGAGTTGGTGCCGTGTGTCTGGGAGATCAGCATGGAGTATCTGGGTGAAGCTTCGCTTGGGCAGGGAGGACTGTCTTCACTTGCTTCACTTGCAGATAGAAGAGAAAAAGTACAGGGTCTGAGTGCACTGCCCATGGTGGCTTTTTGTGGAAAAAGTTACCTGCTTTCAGAGTGTAGCAAGTGGTGCAGAGGGTTAGCAAGATGTCTAACACCATTAGCTAGATCCTGACCAGTCTGCTCAGGGCTAGCTGCAGGACATTCACATTGCAAGCGTTGGTCTGAGTGCAACCTAGAACCACTCTGGAAAGTCTCCCCCAGGTTTAGCCCCTTATCTCCCATAGGTGTATTTTCACCAGATTTTTCAATAGTTCACAGAGGTTGGCCAGGCACAGTGTTTGGGTGGCAGGCAGATGGTGAATTGCTTGTTGCTGACATTGTCCTACAGGGGCTACAGGCTTCTTTCATCCTGTTCACCGTGAGTAATGGTGGTGCTGGTTGGTGTTTGTTTAAAGTCTGCAATATGTACATCTGGAAAAATGATGACCCAAATGAGACCTGGTCACCGAAGACACTCTTGTCTATGTCTGAAGCACAGTGTGCGTAATGACATTTACGCTACACCTCACCCCCTCAGCTGTGATTTCAGCTCTTATTTCCACATCCCACACCTTGAATTTTTATGGCCTGGCAACTAAAAGAGACTGCACTATTTTGGACAGTGTCCAGTTTCATTTTGCTCTGACAAATGCTGCTGGGGCTGAATAAATAGCAAGAAGAGGTAATAATGTAACAGAGCAATCATTACTGCATTTCTTAAGCTGTTGCTTGGCATTGCTCTGTGCCATTAGGTATCTGCCACATTATGCCTTAGAAGCTCCTGGGTCTTTGGAATGTTTGTTTTGCTGCACTCTTCTGGCTTCATTTTTGTCCATACAACCCATGCAGAGGCTCTGGAGATGAGCAGCAGCTAAGGCAGATCAGTCTATCTCCATACTTTTTACCTTCCCTGTGGCCATGCTGAGAGCTGAGCAGTTTGGCTGGGAGCCCATGGGCTGATGTCGAGAGCTGTTCCCCACCAACTGTGCCCACCACCTTTCTTCTGCAGTGTCAAGGCAGACGAATGCAGCCAACCCAAACATGAATGTGGCTCTTCTTTGTGTTTGGGGGTCCTGGCAGACTTCATGATGTGACTCCTTGGTTTCTGGACAGCCTTTTGATCCTGGGGGCGGTGAGGCAATGGCCAGGATTCTCTGTTAATCAGAAACAAAAGCACTTCTGCTTGGCCTCTAAGCCTTTCCTAAGGTTGGTGGATCTCAGGAAGTGCCATGTTCAGAGGTGGAAATGTTAAGGTAGAAGCAAAGACTAAAACTCACTGGCCTAGAAACTCCTTTGTATTCACAACAGTGCTTTTCCAAGGGAGTTTAAGCAAGCACACACCTTGTTCTCAGCTGCAGGGCTCTGAGTAAATATTCCCCACACACAAGACAACTGCATCCTAATCCTTACAGAGGCTCGAGAACACTACTGTAATGCAAATAATGACAAATAACAGTAATAATAAAACACCACCAGCACTTGTGCCAGTTCCCCAGCAATCCCAAACCAGCTGTAGCAAGTTTCATAGCACCAGGTTATGTAAAGGAGCGTGAGCATTAAGGCTGGAGCTGTCAGAGACACGACCAATTAGCCAGTATAGCTGCCTCCTGTGGGCAGCAAATCTGCCAGCATGCCTTCGCTGGCTCCCTGGGCTGCTCTGCAGGTGTGGGGTCATAACTTATCCCAGCATGGGGGACTGTGCGCAGATGGATGCCCCCGTGCATCACTGGGGAGAGTGTGGGGAGTACATGCCTCCTGGTACCTGCGCATTGGCAGGAGCATGCAATATAATTAAGCCCCCTGTGATGAAGCGCCTGTTCAAAGAGTGGTAGTGAATGCTGGTGCCATTTAAATTGACTTCAGATTAAAGTCTTCTATTCCAGTTTTTTTGACAGATAGCTCTTTGTGAGATATGTGAAAGTGGCTGCTGATATGCAGCAAAGGCTGGCTGGAAGGGTATAGGAGAGCAGACGGGGCCTTGCTGGTGCTAATCATAGAATCACAGAATGATTTGAGATGGAAAGGACCTTAAAGCTCATCCAGTTCCAGCCGCCTGCAATGGGCAGGGACACCTTTCACTAGAGCAGGTTGCTTCCTCCTTCAACACTTCCAGGGATGGAGCAGTCACAACTTTTTTGGGCAGCCTGTTCCAGTGTCTCACGGCTCTCACAGGGAAGAACTTCTTCCTATTGTCTAATCTAAATCTACTGCTTTGTAGTTTAAAGCTTCCTCTCGTCCTGTCACTATTGTGAAAACGTGAAGGCCAGAGTCAGCAGGCAGCTTGCCACAAGAGCTGTGGCTGCTGTGACCCACACGGCCCACCCGGGCTGTCCTTGGGGTTTGGCCAAGCTCTGCCACCACACCATGGGCTCTCTCATTGGGCTGTTTGCACCTGCAGAAGGAAGGTTAGGGCAGCAGCTGGCTGGGGGTGGAGGTGATGCTAGAGTCAAGTGTGGAGAGACACATCTCAGGTATTTTCCAGGAGTTCATGACCTCCATTGGCAACATCCTGACATGCTGTCTTTTCTTCCCTGCAGTCCCAGATCCTGATCCTGTGCTCTTCAGACCCAGTCCTTTACACTGAACTGATGAGTATATGGAGGTAAGTGGCTTTAGTAGTATTTTTATATTCTATGTATCTCTGTTGCTTTTAGCAGTTGCTCTGACTTGGCTATCAAGAATAAAGTAATAAGAAATTGTGCTCTGGAGTCTGAGTGCCTCCCATAGGAGTGTCTCTCCTTGAGGGAAAGGACTAGATTAAGAGAAATTAGCATCTTAATACTTTGCCCTTTGGCCACTGATATCTACTGTTGTTTAGCCTTCTTCACCCATTCAGTGCAGAGCAGCAGAAGGGAGCAGACAGGTGTAGGCATTTATTAAGAATCAGGCTTCTTGCTTGCAGTTTGTTCCAGCCCCACTTAAAAGAACATTCAAATGGGCATACTGGGAGTCACTGAACCAATACTCTGTACTGGCTGTGGTGTACTGTCAGGGGCTAGTAGGAAATGCTTAGAGAAGGACCATGTGGAGAGGGCAAAAGCAGACTGATGTGGCCCTGTTTTGGGCAATAGCCTGTTCCTGAGCAAAGGGATGTGATTACACCCATTGCTGGAACAGCTACACAGAGTTCTAGTGCCTTTGAGCCCATTTGTATTTCAGAACATGAAGCTGGATTATTTCTGCAAGGTACTATAAAACCAAAACCTGAGAAGATGTTTCCTGCCACAGGAGTGCCTGCAAAGTGTAGGGAAGAGGTAAGAGATGACTCCAGGCAGAGGAGGAAGGCAAGTGATCTGTACAGAGCAGCATGATATGTGGTAGCCTCAGCACAGTAACAGCTTGGGGTTTATGAAGTATTTTGCAGTCCTCAGGTATGCTGTAGTAGGGATTTAGAGGGGAAGGAGGAAGCAGTTTTTCAGATGTTTATGGGAAACCTTCTCCAGTGTGAGGGACAACAAGGCAGAAAGCTTCAGTAAGTGTGTCTCAAAATATGACACGAGTTGATGAAGGTAGGAGCTGGCATCTCTCTGGTGAAAGAGATGAGACATGGGAGCATAGGAGGTGTAGGTTCCCTCTTCTTTCGGATACCCAGGGGAGGTGTTTTGGACACTGCATGGATATAAGCATCTTTCCATTCTGGAAAATAATCAAGCACTCTGGGGAGTGGGTAGGAGAGAACTAGAAAATCAAACTGCGTCTCCTTTCTCCACCAGCCAAAACCATCACTTTGAGGCCTCCCAGCAAGGGGAAATAGACTTCTGCTGTGTTTATCATGCATGATTAAACAGGACGCTTTAAGCCTGAAATCAGGATGAGGCAAAGGAGTTATCACTCATGTGAGCTCAAGCAAACCTGGGGCAGGACAGAGGTGCTGGGTTGGAGTGATAGCAGGTCAAGATTGGTAGCTGGGGAGGCAGAGAGAGAAGTGAGCTGGGATGACCCTGTTGAAGCTTTGCTGACACCCATTCCCACCCTCAGCTCCAGCTGCTCAGCCCTGAGCTCTTTTGTGGTTCTGTCTTGCTCCTGGGCTGGGGATTTCAGTGCCAGGATCTGCCCATCAGTCCCATCAGAAACCATAATGTAGTGTGGCTGCTAAAACGTATCTCAACCATCTTCCCATTCAAATGGAGAAAACACATGGAGACACAAACAAGCTATGTATAGAGATCTGCTGTTAGCAAGATGTCTGCAAACAAGGTCGTGCCCTGTGCACACTAAGTGTGGTAATCAAGATGGGGAGGGCTGGGTCTCTTAGAGGCAACAGGATGAAGGCTTTTAAGTCTCCTTGAATGTGTTTCCCCCCTAAGGGCAGCCCCACTTAGTAAGCTTGGCTCTACCACAGGCTTGAGACATAGCTGTGTGCCTTAAGTATGAGGTAAGAGAAAACTGTTAGCTATTGGGACAGATCAGTGTGGCAGCCCAAGGCTGCCTGGGCACCCACACAGTGCGTGCAGCAGACACCTTGGGTTGTTTCAGTCCTGTTTTCTAACAGTATTAATTTTCCCCTGAGGCTAAAGTTGCTGTGCTTGTAAACAGGGCAGCCTTGCAAGGAATGCAAGTACTCAAAATACTCATAACATCATTCCCAGAATTTTTGTTCTTTATTTACCCTGACCAAGCAATTCAGGCCCCAGATAGGTGTCTCTCCCTCCCCAGATCTCTTCCTTCCTCCCCAGATCTCTTCCTTCCTCCCCACCCCTTCTTTTTCTGTCTGGTGAACAGCATTTTGGGGTCCCGCTGACCTATTGCAAGTTGAGGAGCCATGGTGGGCTCAGGTACAGGTTTGTGTATGCGAAACTGTCAGCCCTGGTATTGTAGGGGGCGCTGGGATGCCCACCTTGCCCAGGAGGGCTCCTGTGTTCCCTGCCAAGGGAGGTCTTTGCCACTTGCTGAAGCAAAAGGACAACTTTGCCACAGCTTTCCTCCATCCCTGTTTTTCTTTTTTTTTTCCTTTCCCATACTTCAAATAATTTGACATTGCATATTTAAGACTCTTTTGTTGTGTTCAGTTCACCTCATCTGACCTCACGATCTTCAGGATACTAGCAGATGAGGATGATAATATTCTGCTGGTTTACAGTGCCACTTTCAGCGACTCCACGAGCCCTTTAGCAATGGTTGCTAGTTAAGGCCTGCAAGTCATCTAAAGTGAGTTAATTTATTACTCCTGCTCTGTGTATGGTGAGAAGTTGTGACTTGAACAAGTGAGCTGGAAGGAGAGGCCCTCTCAGCATGTATAGTGGCTCATATAGCTCTGTGTCCCAAGAAGGGCCACTGCCTGTAAGTAATCAGCACAAATGCACGCAGGTGGTTAGGCTAAATGGAGAGGAGAAAAGGTCCCCGAGGAGTGGAAGAGAAAAAGCTGCATGTGTGATAGTAGATAACAAGCTCCTAGGCTTTATCAACCAAAGGTTTGTATCAACTGCTGTGAAAAGAATGGTGATGAGGTAGCATATGGATTAGAGAAGAGGACAGTAAGAGCACAGATGAGCTATCAGGAGTCCCACACTGGGGAGCACAAAACCCTCCATTCCTAAAATAAATAAGGTTTTCCAGCTGCTGGCCTGGCCCTCCCTCCAGCACAGCCCAGCTCTTGTTGGGTTTGGGGCGATAAACCCTTGACCACAAGAGCCACATCCTTGTACAGGGTGAGTGGCAGGGGTTGCACAGCTGAGCAGGAGAGGACACCCCTGGCTGTGGGCAGCCCAAAGGGAATGGTGAGGCTGCTGGGAGAGGGCAGGTCACTCATTTTCTCTGGGATGCCAGAGGCAAGAGCCATGGGAAGGGTGGGAAAAGCAGCAAAATGGTTCCCATCACCAAAAGTGGAGCAATTTGCTCCTGCCCCAGCTGTGTGACAATGACACCTGTGTTGCGGTGTCCAAGGCTGCTGTCTACCAGGCTGCTGATGGGAATGGGGGGGCAGCCAGCAGGGTGCCTCTCTGGGAGGCTGTATACTTGTTTTTCTTCTCTGTGACATTACACAATGTGAGGTAGAAAATGTTTGTACAGTAGCTCTATCGGTCCTTGGGGTGAGGGGGGAAAGGAAGAAGGTGGTAGGTAATTTGAGGTTCTTTATTAGACTGATAAATCATTTATAATGTGCTAGCTTTCAGGCCAGCCCGTTATTGCTTATGTCAGCCACAGTATGCTACATAGCAACTGAAGCTAGCAGAGCACACACTGGCTCCCCTAAATCAGAGGGGCAGAGCCAAAATGCATGAGGTGGGAAAGGAGCTGATGCTGGAGGCAGGGCTGGGGATCACCATGCTGGGCCATGGGGGAGAGGACAGCTTGTTCTTCACAGGTCCTGGGGACAAATCCAGCACAGCTTGTGGCAAGCACTTGTCCTTGTCTGAAGCATGTTGTAGCAGCCCTGGTTCTCCTGGGGTAAGGGGGAAGCATCGGGAGCTATTGATACCTGAGGGATCAAATAGTGGCCATGGGCACCTGAGGTGTCACTAGGCACATCACCTAGACTCCTCGTGTCACCTGCAAGCAGAGATAGCAGGCATGATACAGGGGTAATGCCCCAAGACTTGGCTGGTGGGGATCAGAGGACAAGGTAGATTTTCCTGGTTGGCACTCCATTACAAAAGGAATGGAGATGCCCTACGCCTGTCATCTTTGTATTTTGGGGGTTTGGTGGAGCTTATTCCCTGCAGCTTGTCAGGCAAACTATTTCTTGGGTTTCTTGGGTGCTTTGAGCACTCATGAGGTTGCTGAAGGGGAATATCATCTAGTTGGGAAGGACTGTGCTCACCTAGTCACAAGTGGGTGGGTTTTGGTTGGTTTGGTTTTGGGTTTGTTGGGCTTTTTGTTTGGTTTTGGTTTTGATTTTTTTGTTTTGTTTTGTTTTTTGGTGGCAGTTCATTGTTTGCTGCATTTCACAGCTGTGTCTCCTTCAATTTGAGCTCATCGGGTTCTGCAAAATGATGCCTTTTCTATAGCCTGCCTGTGTTCCCCAGTGCTTCAGAAAGCACCAAGTCACCTGACATTTTGACAAACAATACCTGTATCAATTTTTCTTCTCATCCTCCTTTTCTCCTCCCTTTCCTCCCCTCAGCAAAGGAACCAGCTTATCTCTGGAGTTAGGCAAACACAACAGAGGAGAAGGATAAACTCTCCTTTCAGGTGAATTCACATGAGGGTGGGCTCCCAGATCATCTGAGCAAATATGAGTCCCTGTTAAGTAACCAAAAGCGTTTGAAAGAGGGACCACTGAATGGGCTGAGCATATATTGAGCATGTACACCCTGCCAGTGTGCTGGGATTTGAAACCCCCCGCAAAAGCTGAGCAGGTTCAAAGGAACCTAATGGGGAGAGGTAAATGCAAAAATGCTAACAAATACCATTCCCTGTTATGAAATACACAATTGAGGTGGGAGGGAATTGCATAGTATGCCTTTTTCTGTGGGATTTGATGTAACTGTAAGCTCTTTATAATGTTCTTTGCATCCTTGTGGACTGCCTGATGGAAGCAGCAGCTAAAAGCAAATCGTAGGGTGAGAGGGTGAGTCTTGCTGGTGAGAATTAGTAGCATCAGGACAGAAATATTGCACACCTAACTAACTGAATTGTGTATTATGCTGCAAAGTCCCAAGTGTCAATATGCAAATCCTAGTCCTGTTGTTTTTCCTGTGATGATTGGCAGCAAGGAAATTCAGATCACATCCACACAGCAATTGTCCTCCTGCAACTAAGTCTCTCCCATCCAGGCGGGTATGCTTGTACAGACAAAATCTATGCAGTATAGTAGGAGCCTTAGGAAGAGGTTAAAAAAGGATGCTGAAAACATTTTCCTGTGTTCAGCAATACAAAATGTTGTCAGGTTAGTGTGTACTCACCCCTTTTTCTTGTGGACATTGTAGGCTAGATTTTACCCCAGTCCATGGGAGGACTGGGTGAAGAAGTCCATACTGAGGCATTGAAAGTGATTTGAGGCACACATCTCCATGGAAGGACTTTTGTCTCTCCAAACAAGATAAGAGAATGGAAAACAGAGCCAAACTAAGTGTCATTCCCAATACAAAGGAGCAGTGGGGTCAGCACTACATGGCAGACTAAGAGGATTATGAAACTGCATGTAATAAATGGTAAGAAAATTATTATTTTAAAGGACACAAGATTGTTAAAATCCCCTGCTATTGGATCTTGCCAGTGTGTTTGCAGGGACAAGACCAGATAAAGCTAGCAAACAAAGCAGATAAAAACCATACCTTTTGTTTGCTGCTTCGGTTGTCTTTGTTTTGCTTCCAGAAGACATGAATCAGTTACTAATCACATTCCCCGTCTTAGGTGCTGTGAGTGTTTATACGTTTAATCTGTCCTGGGTGCTTTTAGAAGGAATTGTGCTAAGGTGAGGACAAGAGTTGCACAGAATTGCCTTGCCCTTGTTACTACCTTTCTTTTCACAGCATAAGGCTGTGTGATAATCTGGTTTTTTTTTTGTTTCCTGCTTGGTGACCAAGTTAAAAATTTGGACTTGAAGAAAAGCGGGTATCTTGAGGTTTAAAATATCATTCTGGTTGCATTCTTTGGATGTCTCTTTCTCTTTCAGAACAGAAATTGTCTTGAAATTACACCACTCCAAGATGTTTGGGAAACAACTGTGCAAATCAGAAAATGCTTTACTAGTGACCTGCTGAATTAGAATAGTTGCTGCAAAATGGTGGCATTTTATCCACACACTTCCAAGTGGAATGACTTAGCAGCCTATGGAATGTAGCTTATCCTAGGTTATGAGCTCCTTAGAGGATTGTGCTGTGGAAAACAAAACATAGATTTGATTAGATCAAGAGCAAGACCTCAAACACCTGTGCCACCACCTCTGCCTGTCCCTGTAGCTGAGTCTGAGGGGACAGGGATGCCAGTGCTTGTCAGGGAGCTGGGAGAAAACATGGCAGTGTTTCCCTTTGGGGAAGGTGAGTCTGCCTGCCATCATCCCTCCAGGGTGAGCAGGACTCCCTCAGCCTATGAAAAAGCCGTTCGCCCACAGGACAAATGGCTGCTAGGAGGGAGCAGGAGCTGGTCCCTGGTCTGGCACTAGGATATGGACAAGGCAGAAAAGCAGCAGATGTGAGGGAAAGGAGGACTGTAGGTCTGAAGCTGAAGCTAAATGAAAAGGACAGGGAGAGTGGAAATGATGCTGCCTTGTATCCATTCTGAGGTGCTGGAGAAGCCAAGCTAACAGAGGAATGGAGAGGATATGTGCTGTCTGGGTGAGCTTGGGTACCATTCACACTGTCACAATTTAAAATGAGCCTTCTGTTGGGAAGAAAGAGTTAAAACAATTTTGAGCCTTGCAAGTCTCCCAGTCTCAAACTGAAACTGTTGAAGATCAGCAGCAGAGGATTATAAAGATAAGAGCAAGGGAAACACACAAGAAGGAGCTGGTGGAGGATCAGACCACAGAGTAATAATGACAGCTCCTCCGAGGCAAAGAAACTGGGGCTAATCCCTGGACGAAGAAGCATGGAAATCACCCCGTGCTTTTTCTTGGACAGAGAGCATCATCAGTCTCCTTTCCACCTTGACGCTGTGAGTGTTAGCTGATGGGAGGATGCTGGGAGAGGGGCTGGGAGAATCCCCTTCACGCTGCCCTCGCAGGGCTCAGCACAGGGGTGGTAGTGGAGTCACTGGCTTCCCTGGCATCAGGCAGCCACTGATGCTGCATGACGTGGTCACTGCCCACAGTGCAGGCAGCTGTGACCTGGCAGCTTCTCACGTGTGTGTGTGCTCCTCAGCTGCTCCGGGTCAGAGCTGTCTTCTCTCATTTCAGATGCTTCATTGCGCACTAGGCATGCTGAAGAGACAGGAAAAGATGGGGCCATCCAGGTTCACCTACAGACTTCCTGTTTCAAACATGCTCTCACGTCCTCAGCCATTGCTGCTTCAGCAAGTGCTCTACCACATCCTTGCTGCTTGGCTGCCCAGGAGCTACCAAAGGGTTCTTGCTAACAGGTCCTCCAAGCGGGCACTGGTGAGCTGAGGGCATGGTTCAGGTCTGTGTTTGCAAGCAGGAGGTGATAACAGAAAGCAGAGCCCCAGGCTTCATGTTCATGCTGGCTGCTTCTAAACACCAATGTTGCAGGTGTGCCACTGCACCACTTCCCAGCTCATTTTTCAGTCCTTGAATTGGACCCTATCTTCACCTTTTGAAAGGCTGTTTTTGACTCTGTAGGCAACATAATCTCACCGTAAGGATTTGTGCAAGGAGTCATGTGGCCTAAATAGGGCTGCAAAATGACTGACTGTATTTATCCAGTCTATTTCAGGATCTGACTTCAGTTGCCAAAAGCTAAGGGATTACAGGGACATTCACATGGGCCAGCAAGAGTAACCTGTCAGTCTTCTCTCAGGATCTGGGCTGACTTTCTTGAACCTTTCGGACACAGCATAAAGATGCCATTATTGAAAGTTTGGAAGATGGCACTGAGCAGAGGCAAATCTGCAGGTCTAACTTGGCCATCTCTCACAGCCACAATAAGATGGAATAGCTTCCCATTACCCCAGGATGTGACAAATTAGTGACTTTGATAGCACCTGAAAAGTAAAGGAAAGTCAATGCCAGGCCTGTGCTCACAGGCATGGGAAGAAACAACCAGAGCTGAGTTTCAGGCAGTTGAAGCATGGAGAAGGGATGAGCAGAATAAGCTGCCCTCTGCTGCAGGCTGGCATGCTCTCACATGCTATTCCCTCTCCAAACTTCAGGGTGCTTGGCCCCCTTGTTTTCTCCCCAGGAGAGACAAGCCCAAAGGGAATGAGGCTTGCTGGGATGCAAAATGTGGGTTCTGCTGGTGGACTTGTCCTGCTGACCATAGAGGCTGTAAGATCTGCAATAGGAAGAGGGGGTCTTGTCCCTGCATCATACAGCAGACACAGCATGGGATCTGTGCTCTAGCCTCAGAGACTCCAAGATCTGGAGCTTTCAGGCAAGCTGGTTGCAGCGGGTATTTGCCTCTCTGTTGCCTACTAGTGCAAACAGAGTATGTCAGAATTGTGGGACAATCCCCTGGATTTCTGGCTCCATCGCTTCTTGTTAGAAGTGTTTTCTTGTTCTAGTGAGTCACGCTATGTCCAGGAGTGCATGTAGTGTAGGAGAGTCAGGGGCATGGTAATTACTGGAAGAGCTATGTGGATTTCTTTGGGAAGAGCTGGAAGGGCCAGAATTGTGGACATAGATGCTTTGGTCCAGGTGCTTAGCAGAGCAACCCTCCCGGCTGTCACATCAAGTGGCACACAGCATGGATGCATATCGAGAGCCTTTTCTGGCAATTCTCTTGTGAAAATGCTGAAACCATAAAATACTTCCCGAGGACTGTGATCTTGCAGCAAGGATTTGCTCCACTCCACTTCCCTTTTGCAATGTGCTTTTTTTGTCTTCACAAAAGGTTTCCTTGGCATAAGGGAGCTGCCAGCTGGCCAGACCTGGCCAAGGGGCTTATGGAAGTATTCAGCTGTATCCATTTGCACTAGCAAAATTGTCTATTCAAAGAAAAGTCATAGTTTTGACTCTGGTTTTTCATCAGGGTTTATTACTCTAGGACCACTGCCAATATAAACTTTTCTAGCTCAAATGAACAAAAAAAAATATCCTAGCTTGCTTTTCATATGCTTTGAAAGCATCCCTCATCCTGGCTGGTACCACTGCTGATTCCCCTCTTTACTCTTTTTTGTCCAAGTGGTCACTGACTTCTCAGTGTCACTTTTCCTCCTTTCATCACAATGGTGACTTACCCATTTCATCAAATTCTTATTTTTAAATGGTGAAAACATTTTAATTCCTGATGATTTTAATAACATCACTGCCTCTCTTCCTCCTTCCTTTTTTAAACCACCTCTAAACCTTGGGGATGGAACTGAGAGGTTTCCTTTAATTACCCTCGCTCTCCACACTCATCTCTTCCACGGTGCCTTTGAGGGACACCGCTATGAAAGGTGCTACGCACACAAGCAGCACACCCAAATTGAAGCAGAGAACAAAAACAAAATGTCAAGAGATCCACCCTTAAAGAAATTAATACCAAATACAGCCGGGCACATTTCATAAGCCCTATTAGGCAGTACTGCTCAGATACCATGGTGATGAGCCTCCTATAAATATTTCCACAGCAGTAAAACTGTCTTAAAGGGACCACACAGGAGCTCATGTGCATCAGGAGGGAGCATTTCTCTGGAGGACCCTCTTGTCCTGTCCAGACTGCATGGATGACATAAGCCACATGCCTAAGGAGGAAGCCACCACCATCTGCTTTTCTTTTGCCTGTCATGAGCACCAAGAACAATACAGCCCTGATGTTATGCCCATAACTCTGTGATTTGACCACAATATATTACTAGGGACAAAGGTGGTCTACACTTTACTATTCAGCAGTCTCTCAAAGCCAAGGAGCCAGGCAAATACTGCATCCTTTAGCTGCCCAAATCCTTTAGCTGCTCCATCACTCATTCTGAGCCTTCACACAGCACAACCACAGGGAGGAGCTTAAAGATATGGCCTGTAATGCAGCCAGATGTGTACTTGGTTATCCTCCCAGAGGTAAATGTTTGTGGAGTAGAATAACGCCTGATCAGGGTGCTAGGATTTTGGGAGCTCCTGTTCACAGATCCGGGAGCTGAGCATGAGCAACAGGGAGGGAAGGAGGGAGGGAGGGGAAGATACACATGCTCAGATGTTTAGGTTTCTGCAGCCAACTTCTGCCTATGCCGCAGGAGAGCTTTGAGTTTCTTGCCTTTGATGTAACCACCACCAGAAGTTTGTTTTCACAAAACCTTCTTGTCTTGAAAGCTACAGCTCACACATCAGCACCTCATCTGAGAAGAAACAGTAACCCTGTTATTAAGCTGTGGGCAGCATCATCTGGAGGGTGATTTTTCACACACCTGCTGCTGTTAGATGGGAAACTTCATATTGGAAAATAATTTTCAAAGGACAGCGCTCCAGTGGAATAATGGACATAAAACCAGAGAAATGATCCTGTGGAAAAAAAGCTGACCTAGCCTTGTTGCTGAGGGCCCAATGCATGGTTGCTTTGAGTGACTGTATAAAGGAGCTGGAAACCACTTGGAGCTGCTACTTCACAAATGTTCTAAGTAGAGGCTAGGAATAGGAAAAAAAAAACAAACAGCCTAAATAAACCATCATNTGAGTGACTGTATAAAGGAGCTGGAAACCACTTGGAGCTGCTACTTCACAAATGTTCTAAGTAGAGGCTAGGAATAGGAAAAAAAAAAACAAACAAACCACCAGGAACTATTTCTTGCCCATAACTTAGTGCATCCCTTGCAGCAAGAATTGGAAAGGTGTGGGAACATGAGTTGATTGCCCTCTATGGGCTTCCTCCCACAACAGCTGTACTAGTCACAAGATAACCTAGAGAAGACTGATGCAGAGGGCACGTATCTATGAATGCCTTAATGCCCATGCTGAGTTTTCATAAATGCAGTCCTATAGGAACATTTGGGGGTAAGGACTCAACTCTTTTGGGAAAAGTGTGAGATTAGCTGGTTCGAATGCCTATAGGATGAGCAGAGGTGAAGAGACCTTATAGCCCTGAACTGCTGCTCACTCTCTCCATTGCCGCAGGCAAGTCTGTTCTCTTCTGATCTTCTTGCACTCTTTCTGGCTTTCTAGCCTTGTGTTCATGTGGTAGTTCCTGAGCATGTCCCACATGTAACTTGTTTCCCTTAATTATACTTTAAAATAATATCTGGAGGTCCTCAGTAAAGGGTGGCTGTCTGGGTGTGCAAGCAGTATGGAAACACTGTGCTAACCCCCAGGTGCTGGTGTATTTTGATAGGTTTCTTGACTGCCCTATTTACATGGAGACTAATCAGCTCTCAGTGGAGTTTCTTTTTGATCCTTTGGCCTATCTCAAGGGAAGTACAACACTAGCTGACAAAATATGTATATTTTGGCTTTCAAAAATTATTACACTTTGCAACTGTCACCAGACCTTGAGCTTTCTGGTTGCCAGGGAAACATTGCAGGAGATAACCTGATGGCAGCTGTGAACTCTATCCATTCCTCTCTCAGTGCTAAACCAGCTCTTTGAGAAATCCTTGCTATGGTTTCGGATATTTTGTTTTTTTATAAAGAGGGGGCTTGAAAAGCAAGGTTATTTAAAGCCTGAAGGATATTTCCTTCTGAAATGGAACTGTCTGGGAGGTCTTGCTTTTTGGGTTCAAAGCACATGTGGCAGTGGGTTTTGTGGTGCTCTAATACCAGCGGGTGCTGGAGCAATCATGACCCTGTCCAGATAACATGGGCTAGAGTCAATGAAGGGTTTGTTATAGTGTCACCTCTGGATTTGTAATACTCAGGCTTTTTGGACCCATCAGTTTGGAGCACCACAAGTTTGTGTCAGTGCTGTACACTCCAGGTAAGATAGATGGAGTCTTCTCTCTAAGGCCATAAAAAGGGTGTGCTGAGTTGTCCCAGAGGTCTATCAGGAATTATGTGCTGCCTCTTTCACTGAGGGAACCTTGTGCTGTTGTTTTCATCAGAAACATTTCTTATTTTCCCCTTTTATATTATATAACATGTCATCAGGCAAAGGTGGGATGTCAGAGAATCTGACTCTGATTGTCTCTCTGTGCTAGCTGGGGCCAAGCTAGTAGAGAAGACAAAAGGTCATGCTGTAGGTAAGGTAAGGTAAGTGATAATAGAACATAAGTAGGCAAGTGTAGGTAAGGTAAGTGATAATAGAACTGAGTATCCTTGCTGGTTTCTCCATCCATTGCAAAGATGCAGTGCCCCTGAATGCAGCTGGTGGTGAGATATTGGTTGGGGCTGGGCTGAAGAGAAACCAGACAGCCTGGGCCTGGGCTGCCAAAGGGCTGGGGGAATATAGGCTGTGGGTCTGCCACATGTGTTGTCAGCACCTCTGGTGAGGGAAAAGAGGGGATGAGCATGTGGCCCCAGGGAAGCCAGATGTGTGTCTTTCTCTTCTGCTGTGACAGAACAGCCCTTTAAAGACGTAAGATGCAGTTCTTTTTCCTGACACTCAAAGAACAGGGTGACAAGCTGCTGTCAGGGAAATGCTATCTAACTCCCTTTTCCCCAGTAATTTCCCTGGTAAAACTGCAGTGCAGTGGAATCAAATGGTGACAGGAACCGAGGGAGAATAGACGTGTTTTCCATTTTCTTTCTTTTTTTTTTTTTTATTCTTATGTTTCCAAGCATGCATCTGTATTGGGAGCCATGTGCACACTGGTAAATCTTGCCAGTTCAAAGAAATGTTTTTAGTGTTCAAATTCAACCTTTAGTGCTTCCCCCTCTGCTTAAGAAACAACAAAGCCTCGAAGATGCTCCCAGCTTGCATGGTATTAAAAAGATATCTTGGCTGAAATGGAAAACAGCATCTCATGTTTTCCTCTGGGTTACATGTGCAGCAAACCCCTCTGCTGCTCTTTTACGTGGTGCTATGAAAAGTCCTCTCTGCTGATAAAAGGTAAATTGTAGGTGGAGCGGGGGAGAAGGAGGGAGAAGAGGGCGAGGATTATGAAACTACCTCACATGCAGACAGCTTGTGTCCTGAATTGTGCCAAAATAACTGGGAGCAAATCTGAGAGTGGGACTGGCAGTGCTGGAGTGCTGCTGTACACTTGGGCATAAGAGTGAACTCTGGCCCCTGATGGACACGAGACCAGTGAAACCTCTAGGGAAGCTGCTTACCCCAGTCATTCTCCTTTGGTGGTTGACTGAGGTTCATTAATGGTTGCTTTCCTCATTTCTGCAAACAGGAGAGGATTTCCTGGGTGCACAAGGAAAGGAAAGGAAAGGGAAGGGGCAGGAAGGCAGCAGCTTCCCATGAGCTCTTTGTGTTGTGTGGCTGGGGCCTCTCCTCATCACCTGAAGCTGGTGCGAATGGATGTGTGGCTACTCACCTCTTCCCCCTCATGCAGTACTTGCACTGTCTTTCCTCTCTAAGGAAAGTTTTCATGATTTGATTTTTATTTGAAACTTACTCCAAGAGCCCATGTTTGTCCTCCTAACTCCTGCCAGCCCTCAGTGAGGGTCCCAATAAGAGCTTTTAGAAGGGGCCTTCATGAAAGAGCTACATGTGTGCCTCAGAGCTATAGCCATGATATGCTGGGCAGTCCTTTGTTGATACTCAAAGCAGAGTGTTTTACTCTTAGGATAGATGTAAATTGCTTTAAGGCAAATTGTTGGGGTTTCATTTTGCCTTTCCAAAAAGTAACAGCTGCTCAGGCTCAAGAGCTGGAAACCCTGCAAGGGTTTGTCCATGAGTGCTGGCTTGGGTCATTAGGATTAATCTAAGCCTCGCCTTTAACTTCAAAGGGCTTAGGTCCATTCATGCAGATGAATTTGGCCCTAAAATTTATGTATCTACTTCTTTTGTACTTCCCATCCTTAAAAAACCCAATCAGGTGTCCTTTGGTAGAAGTGCACCACACTTTCTGCAGAGGGGAAATGGGCAGAGGGACTTAAAATACATGAAATGCTGCTTTTTTAATTATTTTTTTTTAATAAGCTGTAACAAATTCCTTATCACTGAGTCCTTAGGAACTGCCTTAGCACAGTGGAAGAATTGATTGCATAAATGCCAGCTGTAGTTCTCTTATTTTTGGTAACAAGGCATTACTAAAGGCAGATTAATTCAGTGCCGTGCTCCAATGAGACCAGAGTTCTTTTGTCTGAGACTGGCTTAGGAGCCCTCTAATATCTAGTATTTCTTTTCAGCCGTGGATGTGAGAAGTCTAGTAGTGGCTCAAAACACACACCTGTATGGCAGCAAGAATCCATGAAGGGTGCACACATATAGGTTAATTGTCAAGGGAAACTGACTTCAAGTACCATCAAACTGTTTTCAAATGTAATCATGACATCTAAGAGGATGATCTTTGAGAGATCAGAGAGCGGAAATTATTCTCTTGCTTTGCACATCTGAATGCAGTTTGGCTACAGTCAAATTAGCTGTTTCAGCCTACTCTGACAGTTTGCTCTTATCTCTCTTTCCTCTTGTTGTATTATTAATAATAAAATAAGTTAGAGATGGCAGTAGAGACCTATCTGCATGGAGCAGGGCTGGAGCCACCGACTGCCTTTAATTGTGGATGGTGACCAGTGTTTGAGTGCCCCTCAAAGGGACGCGCTGGCCCCAGTGATGGCAGGAAGCTCTTTGCCATGCTGCCTGCGGGTGTTTGAAAAGCACAATACTAGATTTGAGCTAACTCGTTTGCTTCAACTTCCCCGCCTGCCTTCCCTTCCACTTTCCCCTTGCACAGTTGCACTTAGTAATGAAGCTGGCAGCATTAAAAGTCACTAGAAGTAACCCAGCTGCCTCCATCAGTTCATGAGGAGAATGACTTTGTAGCTGCTCTCAGTCCATTAATTGAACATAATAAGGCATTTAGTGACAGAAGGATGGTTGATGAACCTTAGCTGGAATAACAGGGGCCTTGCCGAGAGCTGCCTTTCCATTGTCAGGGAGGAGTGTGGAGGGTCCTAGTGCTGAAATGTGGAGTGGAGTTGTGCAGGGGTAAGAGGAGTAGGAACCTGCTGCTCCCTGATCCGGAGGACACGCAAGGTACCTGGCACTGAGCAGGGAAGCACAGCCCTACATGCTGAAACACTGGTGTGGCTGATCCACTCCAGGGAGAACAGGCGTCTGCGTACCCAGCTCAGGCTGCAGTGTTTGCCTGGTGAAAGCCATGGGGAACTGCCCCCCTGTGAGGGGGAAAACTGCTGGCTGCTGGCTGCATTGCCAAGCACCTGATGATAGAAGAGTCCTTCAAAAAGGGCTGGACACGGGACCCTCTATCCCTCTGTAAAGGAACAGGGGAGGTTGCATGGAATACCAGTGTGAACTGGGAAACTCAGGCCCTTTATTTACCATGCTGGTTGTGTTTGCTGGAAGAATTAGGAATAGGTTGGGCTGAGTGCTGGCCTTTTCTGTCATACAGGTTCTTCCTGCATTTCTAGTAGCCCAGAGAGGAGGAGAAGGGAGATGCACTTGGTGACTGTCCCTGAAGGAGTGCAAGGGATGTCCTTGCAATGCAAACTCCCTCATTAATAAGGCAGCAGCTCTTGCATCAGCAAGCTGTCTCACCAGCCTCAGCCCCGGATGTTATGGGGTTCCCTACACCTCATTGCCATCTCAGTTCTGCAGGGAAGCAGGTCAAAGAGCTGTCACACCAAAGCCATGCAGCTCTTGTCAGTCTCAGTAGGGAGACAAACAGCGACAGCATCTGTGCTGGGAGAAACTGGCTTGTGGAGGCAATAGGGAGAACAGGGCAATCCACCCCAAGCCAGGGAGCAGGTAGTCTAAGCTACTGACCACTACTGCAGCTCCCATCCTGCCTGAAGTAAGAATCACCTTGCAAGGTAAGGTATGTGTCTCCCCAAAACAGCCAAACAGACTCTGTGGAGGGCATGTGCAGATGCTCTTGAGGCCTGCAGCTGGAGCATCTTCCTCAGTTCTGGTCTGTGCAGCCACAGAACTGGGTGGCACATCCCTCACCTGTGAGAAGGACCTGTTGGAAGGAGGTGTTTCTTTGTCTGAATGAGCACTTGGTAATGTCAGCATTTCTCCAGGCTAGTTTAATGTCCTCCTTGCCTATTTGTTTTGTTTTAACGTCTCTTCTGAACAGTGCTACTTCTTCCAGAGGGTCCAGATGTTTCACAAAGGGATATAAATATTACCCCTGCATGGGGAAACAGAGGTACAGAACCAATGGTTGGCTTGAGCACAGGTTTTCCAGCCCCCAACTCTTGCTCCATCGTTACAAGGTCCACAAGGAACAGGAGGCAGGTCTGGCACAGAAACCTGCCTGCCTCAAGGAGCGAGGGTGAACAACTGCACAGCAGTGTGAAGGATGAGAGGGAACAGCGGTTTTCTGGGTCAGGCTACAAAGGTGGGCTTTTGACCTGTATGCAGCATCCTGGGAAATAAGGAGGATTGACAGCTCTGCTGGCTGCAGTACCAGCATGGGTCTTTCATGCACCCCTTTGCAGTGGTTGAACAGGACATTACCTGCCCCCCCTGCTCAGATGGGCATGTCCTGGGTGGACTGGGACTGCTGCCCCACAAATTGATTCCATCTGCTCTAAGGATGGGTGTTACTGCTGCAACCTTCATTACTAATTTTAATTAACACCTTGTCACCACTTGGCAAACTTCCCACCTGCCCCATGCCTCAGGACACCTGGCCAAGAGCTGGCTTCCTTCCTCCCCAGGGCATCCTTCCCTCACAATGTGCTGGGAGGCAGACAGCTCCTCCATGCTGCAATGTCAAAGCACACCATTAAACTGCTCTTGCCTGTGCTTGGCTCTGGTGCTAGTCTTGTCCCATCCTGTGTCCCCCCAAGGAGAGGGGCAAGGACCTGAGCATGGCTGGCAAGTCTCACTGATGGCAGCAAGCCTTGTGCTGATGCTTTGGCACAGAACAGTGGGGCAGCCTTGCTTTGCTGGTGTGCCTTGTATAACTGAAGGGAGAAGGCTAATGGTGAGTCCTGACCACGTACCCACAGCTTTTGTTTCTTGCTCTGCTTGCCTCCATCTCTGAGGACAGCTGGAAAGCTCTCTTTCTTTTTTCTTTCTTTCCCTAAAGGCTCAAGTCTCCTTCTTTGACTCACCTAGTCTAAACAGACTTGCTTTTGTAGGATTTTTGAGGTTTTGCCTTAAGCTTTTCAAAACCTGGAGACCTGAGGCATACACTGCTCATAAGAGTGAAATGCTTTGTGGCTGGAGCCCATGAGTTTCATTTCCTTTTCCACAGGGAAACATATCTGCATATCACCTCAGAGCAGAAGTCCTGGGTAGCAGATCTTTGCTGGAGTGCAGAGAAGAGGAATGTAATTTTTTGCAGCTTTAGCTGGCAAGTAATTTCAATTCCTGTCAAAGCAGCACTGTGGTGGTTTGGGGGCTGTTCCTTGGTTTGGGGGCCTTTTTTTTGAAAGCTTGGGGGAAAGAGGGAGATTTGTCACACTTCTGCAGGCTAGATTTAGAGAGGGGGAAAAAAATCATCAGGGTTGGCTCCTTCTATTCTTGCACTTGACTCCCTTGACATCCTGCCTTGGCTGGATGCAGTGTGTGCAAAGAGACCAGTTACATCACAGCCCTGCAGCTGGAAATTTTGATTTCAGGGGGTAGCAATCCAGCTGGGTTTCTGGTCATCCTGGCTTTCCCATCTCTACTGGGTAGAGGAAGAGCTTCCCCAAACACAGCAGTGGCTGAGTGAAGCTCTCAGTCTCCAAGTCTTGACTACACTCCTCCCAAAGGAGAGACCAGACATGACCCAGCCACATGGGTATCATTTTTTAAAAAAGGCATCCTGCCCTGGAAACCACGGTGGAAAGGCTCTGCTGTTCCTGCCCCAGGAGCACAGGCTGCTGAGCAAATGGCTGGCCCGGACATGCAGAGGTTCTGGCTCTCTCCTCCAGCTCCTGTGTGCGCAGGAGGCAGGGAGAGGCAGAGGACAAGCACTGTACCCTGAGCTGCTGCAGCTGCACCAGCACCCCCATTCCCAGTGTGCTGGGGCAGCGTGCTCTCCTGCACTGCTTTGTGCTGCTGTCTGAGTTAAAAAGATGATTACTGGCCAGAAGGACCCTAAATGCTCTGGAAATTCAGATTCGAATACTTGCATCTGGAACCCAGAGGGTCCTGGTGAGAGGCTTCTCACTGTAGGACAGGTCCATTATGGAGAGCTAGCTCTGGACGGGGATTGCTTGAGCAAACTCCTCCAGGAAGTAGCTTTAATACAATAAGTAACTCTTACCTCCTGATCAATGAGAGACCTCTGCCTCCTTGCAGCTGTGTTGCTGGAAATGTCATTATTCAGGCAGAAGGATACAGTGATGCTCTGACAGCTCTGGTCTCAGCCAAGGGGCATGAAAGGGCAAGCGAAACTCCAGGCTTGCAGTGGCCACACACCCCCTATGGCAATGAACTGCTCCTCTGGGATAACAGCGGTGCCCCTGTGAACACCAGAGACACACTCAGCTGACCGAGGCCTTCCATCTCAGCTGCTCACAGTATTGCCAGACACTGAGTGTTCCAGCTGGATATTTCCATTCCATATGTCTGCCCCAGGCTCTTTATTTTTTTTTTTTTTTTAAATCTTTTAAACAGAAGCTTCAGCAAAACTGGTTCAGTTTATTTCTCAGAGCAAGACCAAAGAAAGATATGTTCATAAAAAGTCTTGCTATGCTTGAGAAATGCAAGCTTCTGCAGCCCCAGGAAAGACCTGCAGTCAGCCCTGCACTTACTTCTCATGTGGAGTTGTGAAGGGATGCCAAGCTGGCCACATTCACTTTGTGTGATCTGTGCTCCTCATGTTTTGGATGGTGTGAGATGTTGGGGTCTCCTTTGGAGGAATATGGAACTGTCTGTGTCCTGAGTGCTAGGTAACAAAATTCATTACCTGGGCATTTTGTAGTACTAAAACTAGAAAGATAACTGTGTCTTAGTCTCATCGCTCTCTCCCTCTGCTCTATTTTACAGGGCTGCAGTGAAAATCAACTCACTGTATGATGTGAACCCAGGTGCTATTAGCATGATCTCAAAAGAGCAGCCCACAAGGAGATACTGAGCTGTTAGGGAGACTACTGGGCAGTATACAGGAGGGGAAGGATATGGCTTCCCTATGTGAATAGCAAGGCTAAACCAGTGTTATACCTGTGACTGTCAGGAAGTCCCATTCAGCCCTGCACTAGGTTAGGTAGGAAACCATGTTAGGGAAAGGATGCTGATGAGCCCAAGTCTTTTAATTTCCCCACCTCCAGTTTCAGTTGCTATTCTTCTAATGAGTAAGAAGAATTCAAGCTATTTGTTCCTGTCTGCCAGACCCTAGTTTCTGGGCTGTTGCTATTAATTTGTTTTCAGTTGCCTGGCTTCTCACAGTGGTCTATTCCTTCGTTCATATTTTAGCATTCCACCCTGTGGCCAATGATCTCCCCTTTGTCACCAAAATATTGCATTAGCATATCCTTGGGTTTTCTGTGCTAAGGTTGCTTAAAAGCCTGAAACAAGAAAACCAGCAGATGGAAAGGAGTTTCATCCTGTCCTCCTTTCAATGCTGCCTGCTACCAGCTCCTCTCTAGTCATGTTGCTACTCATCTTCCAGTACTCACACTAATCTTCAGCTTTACTGGCTTAACTGTTAATTTTCCACTAGCAGATATTTTGTGTGAAGTCCAGATAGATGGGAACTACTGCCGTGCCTTTGTCTAGGGAAGTATTTCACCAAAGAGTATCATCTATGCAGACCATGACTTATTTGTTGTAAAACCCACCTTGTGTCTGATTTTTTTTACCTTTGTCTTCCATCTGGCCTTCCCTTCACATGGGGTATGCAAAACTTTAGTGCTTGCGCGCACATGTCTGTATCCATCCCGTATTGTTCCTCAGTCTTTTAGTACCATACTTCTTCCTCCTCTCTTGCTTGCTAGATCCTCCTAAAGAGGCTACCAGCCTCTTGTTTAATTCTGACAGCTCCCTCTGAATTTTGGTCTGGAGCTTGTCTGGCTGTCCCCTTTGCCTAGCTAAGCACATCAGCCTTTCATTGGAAATGTCCATGACCCAAGTTCTCATCTCAACCTTTGCACTATTCCTCTTTTGTTTGCCATCCTCCTCCTCACTGACAACTCATCCCAGTATTTCTTTCTTTTAAGGTCAATACTCAGTTTTCTTTTTGACAAATGAAATAACTCGACTGCTTTGTGTTCGCTGGAAAGCTTTGGGGTTTTTCCCCCTGGAGCACTGAGATCCTTTGGCTCCTTTCTGTACTCACCTCTTCCAGCAATATTTTCAGAGTGTTTTCACTACACCGGGATTCATTTTGCTAACGTACATCAAGGATGTATCTCACTTGCTTAGTCATTATTCCCAGAGCACACACTATCCTCATGCCACAGCTCTATCCTGTTAGTTTATATTCTGTCATGATCTCCAAACCCCTTTGCAAGCTTCTGCTTTCCAGACATAGCACCCTAGGAATCTGCCTGGAACTGCTTATTACAGGAACACCTGTTTGCAGTAAACTGGTGGTTGTTTAAGTAGGCTTTGCATGGTAGCCCTGTGCTCCTCCTTATTCATCACTTTGAATCTCTTTGTCATTTATGCACTATAACAGCACTGAGATTTGCATTTGCTTCCCAGTGATGAAAATGCTGGGAAGTGTCAGGCCTCAAGCAGCTCTGTGAGGAACCCTGCTAGAAACACTCCCATCTGAAGATGATTCACCACTGATAATTCCTTGTTGAGATCTGTCAGCCAGCTCTTAATCCAGTCAACATGTAGTTTATTGATATTATATACTGTTGATTTTTTTAATCAGAATATTGTACAGTTGAATGTCAAATACCTAACAACACTCCTCACTAAAGCTGACTTGGCATTAGCTATGGAGTCAAAGCCGTAGGTGTGACATGTGTCAAGTAAATCTGTCATCTCATCAGAGAAGGCCCACAAAACTAGCAGAGCTGATTGTTAAATATATTCCTATCTTCTGATTTGCCACTGCTTGAGACCCACCACGAAAATATGGGGAACTACATTCCAGTCTCTCTGGACTTGTTGCTGCCTCAGTGTGTACCCCCCACATCCTTTGGTGCAGAAGGAGCTTCGCTGTCTTCTGAAGTTTTCCCTTTCTGCAGCTTTCCTCCACATAGTGTTAGTGTATGGCCATCTTCAGTCAGGGAGCATACCTGGTGCTCAAGCCTGCGCAGTCCCCAGGGAAAAGTGGATGTGTGGCGTACGGTCCTCAATTTCCTCTGTCTCCAAAGCCAGTTGAATGTGTTATTGTTTATCTAATGCCCCTGCTCCTTCTGGGGTATGCAAAGTGAAAACCTCGGCTCTGAGGAAGCAGAGAGGACACTGAAGAGCACTCAGCTTTACAGGAGATGTTCGTTTATCCCTGGACTAAACCTCACATGGATGCACCCAACCGAACATTTCCCCTCTGAAAAATCCATTGATGCCATATGCACAAGAGGTAAATTCTCCCTGCCAGAATTTGTTTCTCTGCTTCCAGCCACCTCAGCAATTAGCAAAACCTCATTCTTCCTCTGCTCACTTCCAGGCTGCTTAAAGCAAAGGTAGGTTCAGACTACCGTCCTCCAGTTTTGGATTCAGTCCCACAAGGTTTTTTCCCCACAGGATGGTGTAGTTGTTTGCTATCCTTCAACCCTCTCCTCTGGAGTTGCTGGAGCCTCCCCACCACCACCTGGGAGCACCAGGCTCCTGTGCTGCCAGGGAAGTCAGGTTCTCATAGTCGTTACTGGTCTGGCTGGGCAAACTTACACAGACTTGGCCTGAAGTATGAAATCTGTTGGATTTCTCTCTGGGTGCTGTAGGCTTAAGCAGGGATGTTGAGCTGAGTGGCCATGCTAATAAAGGGACTGCCCAAAACTTGCTCAGGGAAGGCTGTAGCAAATGAGCAGGTTGGGCATGTATGCTTCTAACCCAGGTAGCAATAAGCTGCTTCAGCCACAGGTCACCCGCTGTCTCATCTTGTGGCCCTTTGGTAAGGGCACTTCATCCTGCAGCTGTGGCCCTCAGAATGGTTTTGGAGTGCTCTGGATATCCAGCACCTCTAAAAAACCCTGACCATGTGTTTCAGAGCATCAGGTACACTAGTGTAAGGCTCTAGTAACATGCTGTTTAGCAACAGCCCAAAAGGACCTTCTCCTCCAGGCTTCAAGTGCTAGGCATGACACTCATCTTCCCTGGTGGTCCTTTTCACCATACATTTGTGCAAGTAAAATCTGGGATTCTCACCTCCTGTTAGCTAAAATCACTGTGTAAGGGGACATATTTGAATATTTACAAAGTGCTTTCTTTATTCATTGTCATTGCATCGTGTCCCTGCTGAGCACAGTTCTGTGTGCAGCAATAAATGGAGCCCTTTGCCAATTTCTCCCAATTGGTCGAGGGCTTGAAGAGTGAAATAGGCAGTATTCAGAACAAAGCAAAACTCTGCCAGCATTAGGTTTTGTTACAAAGTCAAATTTGCCCATAGTTTGTTGTAAGGACTTGTTATGCCATGAAGGCATATGTTTCTGGGGCAACATTTCCAGTGTGATGGTTCCTCTGTGGAAGGAAAATAGCTGGACACTTCAATGTATTGGAGACTGTTTAGAGACTTACATGGCCTGTCTGTCTCCCTCCAGAAATGCTGAGCATGTACAATTCCCAGCTACAACTTTGCAGGCAAGCTGTGGGTTTGATGCGTTAGATCCATAGTTTGAGGGATTTTTATCACATTTAGTGACATCTGGAAAATGGCAGATTAAAATACAGCTCAATCTTAACCCTGTCTGCAGATTAGCATTTTAACAAGTTCCCACTGTGCTGGATGGACTGCATCAAAGCACCTTTCTTTATAAGAAACTATCGTTGGAGTGCACCTCTGATGCAAGAGCAGATCAATCCACCCCTTTTGATTGTGGTTTCTCTGAAGTTTTAGACTTGTCCTGAATACGGAATTCCAAACAAAGCCTGAGAGCCTGAAAACCTGTGCAGACTGAGAATAAGGTTTGTGCAAGCCCCTGCCAAGCAATAAGGCAGCTCCCCCTGGCTCTGAGAACTGAACTTTTCCCTATAGCAATGCTCAGGTGTGAGAGGAAGACTGTGCTTCTTTGGAAACACTCAGTCCTGCAACTCTGGGTTAAGTGAAGGCTCTCAAATTGCTGTGCTGGGTGTCTTTCAACCACAGTTTACCAGTGGGAGGAGAGGCAAATCAACAGTTTGCTCAAGGAAATATCTTTGCCAGTCAGCACATCGATTATCAAATGTGTAACCAAAAGATGCTGGGTCAACTGCTTGGCAGATATCTGGGTTTTACATATCTCAGTTTGGATTCTGGCTCCACAGACACAATCTGGTTTTCCCAAAACTTCTTCCTGCTGTGTTGTTTGCCTCAGGCTTAGATGGGTCACTAGGCCTCCGGATTGCAAAAATCAGATTGGATGCTCCTGTCTTTGTTTTTGACAACAGGGACAAACTTTGCCCTTTGTAGTGCCTGCAGGGCAGCAAGTAGTGAATGTTTATGTGAATATTGGCTAGCTCTGATAATAACCTGGCTGACCTTGCTGGGGAGAATCCTTATGCCCTTGCAAGACAGAAGTGAGTCTCTCCATCTCTGTAGCTGTGTCACTTGCCTTCAGGGCCTTTCACAGCAGAGGGCATGGGGAGATGGTACGGGCTGGGGAGGCTCAGAGGGTACAGATGTACAAGCTCTGGCTGGCCTGCTTGCTGCTCACATGCCTCTCTGAGTGTACAGAGCCATGACATGGCATGACAGTCCACAACCTGTTAGCTATAAAAAAAAATTACCTTAAAGCAGGCAAACTTCCCTGTGCAGCTGGGGAAAGGTTGTGCACTACAATGCTGCTACCCAAGCTATCTGCTTTTAAACATGTTCCAAGCTGGTACCTACCTTGTTGCTTCTTCTGTTCCCCTGTTCAGCAGAATACTGTCCCTCTTCTGGCTTTTGTGATGCTGTCCCTTCTGCAGCAAATAGCCTCTTGTCATCCCTGCAGACAGGGAAATCATGGCCCTCAGCTTCTGGGCATAGGCTCTCCCCCACGGGTCTGAGGGACTGGGGACAGCCCAACTCCTGCCTCTATAATCACAGAGCATGTTGAGGGCTTTTCCTGCGGGAGGAGTGGAGAAAGCCACAGGTGAATGACAAGGGTGTTCAGGCCTCACCAGCATTGGAAGGAATGTAACACCTACTGGGAGAATAAGAGAGATACAGTGTGTGCTTCCTATTTGTCTCTTGAGACAGGGCTGCCATTCCGTCATCTTTGCTACCTCTCTGCCTCTTCCATCTTCTGCACTGAGCAGTGCCTTTATGTTCACAGGATGAGTAATTCAGCATATCTGCACATCTTCAGAGGCTCTTGGGAGGTTCCTGTGGAAGGAGAGGGGTTTGTACCTGGAGCTGGGTTGCTCCCGTCTGGCAGAGAAGGTAGGAACCAGTTTAATAGACTGCATGTGTTCACTTCGCACTAGCTCTTGAGATTTAATATTAGAACTCTTTCCAGCTGCCTTGCTTTCCCTGCTCACCTCCACAGGACAGTGTCACACAGCACCAGTAGCAACAGAGCAGGTGACCTCTCTCATGGAGTCCCAGCCACAAAGATGTTAATCAGATAATCAGAGCTGACACATGAACAAAATATTACCCTCCAGAAACCCTCCTCTTGTCATTTTTCTTCATGTCCTGATGCTTTTTGTGGTTTTCTGCTACTACGCACTGCTTGTGCGCAGCAGCCTGTATAGCTGAGTACACTTCTGATGTGTTTGTCCTCTATTCTTCTTGCTTAGCCCTCTCTCATTGAATCTGATTAACTCTAAGGCCATTGATTTTTAAATAAGGTCTTGAGGGAAGGTCTGACAGGTTTTGCTTTGGTTTTACACAGCAGGCTTTGACTTCTGGTTGGGAGCCATTGAGCACTGCTCAATGATGGTCAGTGATAGGAATGTAGTCACTGCTTAATACCCCAAATTGCTGCTTTCAAGTAGACAGGGTTTGGCTTTTGGCCAGATTGCCGTGCTCCTGGCAGAAAGATTCATTACCTTGTTCTAGCAAATGTATTTTCATCTGCTAGTTTGAATCTGATTTCTAGTAGTCTGTGTGGTTCTCACAGCTGAGGAATTTCCTGCCCTTTATCCACCTGTTTTCTTCCAATCTAGGCTAAAATCAATACACTTAAACAAATAAATCCACTGGGCTGTGAGTGCCTCCTGCTGTGTCAGCAGAAGAAGTAGAGCTGAGTGACCATAGATTAGTTAAGCTGTTTTTTGCTTCTTTAAGTAAATTTGCTGTTGTTGGACCATGCCGGACGACAGCAGGGAGAGTTTACCAGCTGGCACATTCAAGAGCATGCCTCCTCTTTCTGTCGGCGGCAGCTGACTCCATCGGAAAGGGTCCCTGTTCTGGTTTGTTGCCAGCCCTACCCCCTAGTGTTTGGTTATGGTTTTGTGGCATAAATGCTTTGCTATGGGAATGTTCTGCCACTGAGTTAAAGAGGATGGATGACACAGGGTGTAGCCCTGTCCTTAAAGCATTCCCAGGTATTGCTTTCACTTCTGCTCTTCCCCACCAGACACGCTTTTCAGGTCTGGTTCAGGTCTGGTTCTTCTGAAAGGGTTATACAGGGCATGGCAGCGATGCCTTCCCACAGCCCTTGTCTGTCCTGCAACAGGGGATTCTGGCAGGAACATCCTCCACCAGGATTCATGCATCCCACTCATCTAGGGGTAGGGGAAAAGGTGAGGGTGGCATAAGAGGTCTTCTCTTTCATCTCTAATGCCAAGAGTTACTTCTTAAGCACTTACTTAAGAAAGCAAGAAAGAGATTTAGAATTTCTTGACCAAGCCTTAGGATTTCTGCAACCCTGCTTTTGTGCATGGGGCATTGATGAGCAATGGGATATATATTCCCTGCCCTAGATTCACTGTATTGCCATGTCCCAGGCACAGAAAACCTCATTGCAGAGGAAGGCAGATTCCCCTCCTGCTTTCCTGGGCAGAGCCCCCAGTTCTCCACTGAAGCTAGTAAGTTAGCTTTGCATTCATACTAAGGAGAGCAGTCATGCTTTTGGGCCTCTGTCTGGTACCAGCTCCCAAATCACAGTGTAAGTCCTGCTTCAAAGGCCCCCCTTGATTTGGGGCAATCATTCAGAGATGTCTGTGTGCGGCAGCTGCAGTAACACATTTAGGGATGGAAGGAAACCTCCATTCTACCATTCTTTGTTCATGCTGGGGTTTGGGGGTTTGTTTTCTTGAAGGAAAAATTACGTTGTGACAAACATCAGTGTTTTATTTCTCCCCCCACTGTTTGCTCCTTAGTTTTGTGAGGAAAAACTGTTTCATAAAAACACATCCCACTTTCTTTTCCTTCATCATCTACCCAGCACTGGCTGCAACTCACTCTGTAGGAACAAGTAGGATGTGTTACGACCCAGTGGTTCAGCACTGGCAGGGGAATGAAAGTGCAATGCTTTCCCTCCCTCCTTGCCAATAATTGCAGGGCCTGGATGTGAAAGCAATGAGGTGTGCAGAATGGGCTCTTGGCACAGAGGCAAGCAGGATGCTACATTGCTGCTGTGATCTTGTAATTCCCCACCATGATTGTGGGTGAGGCATTGGAACAGGTTGCCCAAGGAAGCTGTGGCTGCCCCATCCTAGCAGTGATCAAGGCCAGGTTGAATGGAGCTTGGGACAACTTGCTCTAGTGGAAGGTCTCCCTGCCATGGCAGGAGGTTGGAACTGAATGATCTTAAGGTCCTTTCCAAACCAAACCATTCTATGATTTCCAAAGCCTGCCATCCCTCAATCTCACTGGGCTGAGTTGGGATGCTCTCAAACGCCCAAAGTGGTGAGGGCACTGTGGAACAACTCATGCTGTCTTTGGTAGGGCTGCCCTGGCAGTTCCTCTGAAGGTGAGCATGGGTATCACACGCTGTACCCTGAGCTGGAGAGGTGCAACTGAGTGGAAAGGAGACAGGCTTTGTTTATACACAGATACCTGTGCAGCCAGCAGCATTAGTGAGAGGAAACAGAAAAGGACATGACAGTTACACTGGGTTTTGATTAAATATTAAATGGAGTGAAGTTTTCTAGAGCATGCCTGTGCTGTTTTCAATTGTCTGTCTGATGGCAAGAGAGAGAAGCCAAGTGAGGGAACCCTGGGTCTGGAGGTGCAGGGCTTCCTTCTCGGGAGCAGTGAGGACAGGCATTGTCATGCTCTGGGCTGCCTGCAGAGCTCCTCTTATTTCAGTCAGAGCAGCAAGCATCTCCTCCAGCTGTCTCACCATTGATACAGACCAAAGTGAAGAGCTAACTCTCACAGGTATCTCCACTGAGAGACCATGGGAGTTGAGACAACTGAGGTCCTAGGACTGGAGCATTCACTGGCCTGGGCTGGGGCAGCAGTCACAAGCAGCAGATGCCTCCCTGGCTTTTAGTTGGGGAATTAACTGCTCATGTACCCCTTTCTGCCAGGTTTAACACAAAGGAAATTTCCTCTGCATAGGGAATACTAAACAACTGCTGCAGTCCCTTTCGTGTGCTTCCTTTCCTCTGCTTTCCCTCTGTCACAGGAGCTGTGCAGCCATGATCCAGTCTGGGCACATCCATCCCATTCCTCCCGTTGCCACTGCTCCTTCCATGTAGCCTTGCCTTTCCTTGTGCAGAAGCCTAGCAGGGCCACAAGAGGAATTCTCTTAACTTGGTTTGAGTTAATAAGTTAAAATGCAGAGCCTTAATCCCCGCTGCTAAATCAGAATGTAATTCAGCTTATAACCACAGCCCAATCCATGTGAATTACAATCACTTTAAATACAGCCAGGGCTAGATGGGATTTAACATCCTCCCAGGAGATCCTGAGTATGGAAACTGGGACACAGCACTGCTCCCACTGAACCTGCCATCAGAGGGAGCCGAGGCGGTGGGGCGGATAGGTTTTGTTACCTCTCAGGCCTCCTGGAGAGGAGTACCCTTGGGTGCAATCCTTGATCAGGGCATGTGGCCGGAAGATGTGTGTGAGGCTTGGGCAAGAGCTTATCCCCAAGGAGAGGAACAGAGTCTGCTGGCAACCCAAAGCACTTTTATCTTTAATTTAGGATGTTTATCTCAAGAGATTCTTCAAGCTTTAAAACAAACGTAAGGAGATCTTTGTTTGTCTGGCAGCATCTGGCCTCTGAAAGCAGGCACAGACAGTCCTGGCACCAGAGTTGGTAGCGACTGTTTGTACTCTGCCTCTTTCCTTTAATCACTGTCAGATGAACCTTGCTGTCCTTCTGCCTGCTCCAAGAAACCTCTAGAGAAAATGGGTCTTCCCACAGCTTGGATCAACAATGGGCACTTGGCAAGTCATCACATAAGTGCCTAGGATGATGCTTTCACTCTTATCACTATTTGGTTCTAGCTTTCACAGCTTCAATATTCAGTCCTGATGGGGAAAAAACAACTGCTCGTTGTCTCCTTGCACTGGCCTGGCTTGGGAAACCAGAGATTTAGGAGCCTGCACATGAGAAGATGAGTCCTGCTTCTGCCATTGATCCACAAGGCTTCCCAGGGAGCCACAAGCAGTGTCTGAGAGCATGCAAATTCAAAGGCTATATAGAAATTTAGGGTCTTGATGGATGCTCTTCCAAGCATTGAACTGAAAAGTCCCTGTAGGAGCAAGGCTTACTCCTGTGGGCTGCCAGGCAGAGGTGCAGAGTTCAAGGAGTCCAAGGTTACTACACTGGTGAGGAGAGATTAGAAAATAAGCTCTTCTTCCCAGACTCATGCTTATGTTTGAACCTTTTTTAGGAAGATTCTGATGTTTCTTTCCATGTCACTCTTTTTTGTGGATTTTTTATATATCCTCTCTTTCTGGTAATGAAAGGCTAGTGCTGTTGTGCTACTACCTAGCCGAAGTGAGAAGTCACAGTAATTTCTCACAGCCTGTCATGTAAAGTGTCTGGTGTACTGGACTGGAGAGCTCGTGAGTTTTCTGTGGGTGTGATGAGGGAATGGAAATTATGTGAGTTCTTGGGTGCTTTCCCAAACCCCAGCTAGCCAGTTTTCTGTGTTTAGATATGGTTTACTTAACAGCACTGGTAGAGCACAGAGAAGAGCAGAGGATTTTCAGACACTGGCAGAGCATAACCAGAGTACTGCTGTCTGGGACAGATCAGCAGTGGTAATAGCAAGGAGGTTCATCTGGGTGTCCTCCAGGCCTATCATTAAAAGCTCTTGAAACCTTTCTTCCATGCCATGAAGGAGGGCCACCTGCCAGAGGTGATATGGGCACAGCAGAAGAAGCCACAGAAGCACTGAGACAGCAGGATGGGTGCATGGACACCTGAGAGAGGAGTCATGGAGATCTGGATGATGGAGCAGAGATGCACCTTCGCTCTTTTGACCTGCCCACACGAGCAATTGTGGGAGAGGGGCTGTATCACTGGGTTGGCTGGAGCAGAGTACAGACCAAGGCAGGTGGGAAGGGCTACAGTGTGCACTTTCTGGAAAGCACTGTCTCCCAGCAGGAGTTGTCTTCAGCCACCCACCTGAATATGCCTTAGCATAGACCCATCCCATACAGGGAAACATGGATCTAGGGTCAGCTTCCTCCAAGGCACTGAGATTTTTGGGGTCTTAGGCTAGCAATGATTGCTAGTGCTGCCCAAGGCTGCTCCTGCCCCAGCAGTGCTGGGACCCTGGGCTAGGAGAGGGTGAACTTCCCAGATAAACTGTGTTATGGCTCCCATCTACACTGCCCTTGGCTCTTGACAGAAATACATGATCAGCTGATGAATCTTCTGCCAGGCATCTGGGCTGGCTTGGGCCCAGAACTGTTGTTGTGACATCCTCCCTGTGTCCACTGAGATGTCCATGTGCACCGTGGCTGCTGCGCCTCTCAGCCACATTAACCAGACTCAGAGGTAAGGACTTGTTTTGTTATTGTTTTGCTGAAGTTATCACAACAGTTTGAATTTTTGCAGAGCTTTACAATCACATTGTTAGTTTCCCCAGAGCTTTCATAGGGTTCTGTGAGCAATGCTTCACCCTTCTTCAGCTGGTCTAACTGCAAAAGGGAAAGAGATGCTCATCTGAGCAAGGCCGGGATGGAGCTGCCTTCATTCCCGAGGCAGGGGATCACTTGCTGATGGGCTGCCCAACCATCCACACTCAATGTCTGACAGGAAGTTCTCACCTCCCTATGGATAAACCACCAAAATGTGCTTTGAAGTGAGGGTGGTCCCGGCACCGTGTTCTTCATGAAGAGGCCAGGTGGACCGTGAAACTGGGTATGTTTCTTGGCTTTGGCCTATGATGTTCCCTTTTTCACACTGGTCCCCTCATCAGGGATGTGTCTGTGGCAGGGCAGGAGGTGCGACAAAGTGCCAGATGGCAGGTTCATCCACGCAGCCATCTACCATCATTGCTCTGTGGGATGGCTCAGGGCAGAGGGATGTGATCCCTGTGCTGGTACCAGGGAAGGCATTGGGTATCAGTACCTAGACCCACCCCAGCATGTGATGTCCATGCAGCCATGCCAGGAAGTGTTAGCTGTTTCTACCTTCCAGGCCAGGATGAGAACAAATACTCACTCCTCTCAGGGGATGTTGGCATCTTACCTTGATCAAAACATTTGCTTTTAATAGGCATGCTGCCCTGGCTGGAGGTTTACACTTCCTGGGGAACTCCACTCTACAGGCCCTGGCAATTGTTTCTTTATAAGACTGCTTTTTCTATGCATGGCCAAAGATGCTGGAGAACAGCCTACAGTGGCCAAAGGGCAGATTTGGAGTTAGTCTGGGCTTTTTATAGGCTGTTTTGCTAGGTTGCTCACTTTAAAGTCTCTTCTTATTAGGTTTCCTCTCTGGGTGAATGTTAAAGAACACCTTTTTCCATAACAAGGCTTCTCAGCCCCACCAGCAGCTGAACTTACCGGCTGGCAGTGCTCAGGCTAGCCTTAGAAAGGGCATGGTACAGCGTTCCTATCGTACAGCGTGAAATTACTCCTTATCCCACATGCTGCCATACACAAGTGAGTAACGACAAAACAAGGCTTCCAAGTGATTCTAATAGGGAACTACAACATCTGCTCCATCCATTGTGCAGGCTGCAGTACTGGAAGGACTAAGCAATTTTATGTGAGAATCTGGCCCCAGCTGCAGAGACATAAAGACCACAACAAAGGCTCCAGGGAGATCCTCCTAAAAGAGGAAGAGGTTAGAGATAGCAGTACCACTGTGTGCTCATGCCATCTCCCTACAGTGGAGGGACTGGAGCAGAGGGTAATGCCAGTACAGCCTGAGCTCCTGCTCTTGCATTTCCCAAAGATGACTTCAGGAGCAGAGTTCTCTTAGCAACAGTCATGCTGTTCCCTGCTGATGCTGAGATATGGGTAGGTTCAAGACTGGGCAGGTTCTCCTCTATTCTGGATGTACCGCTCAGCTCAGTCACAGCTGCCATTTGAGAATAACAAATAACTAAAATGCTTTGTCAGCATGGAAGCCCATCATGCCAGCAGAGGCTGTGTTTGAAATACAGAAGCAGTGAAGTTTTTGCTGAGGAACTCCCCCAGAGACAGGCAGCTCCTGCATTATTAACAATGGTGCTGATGAATCCCTGTTAATGAGACGTGCTTGCTCAGCCAGCCAGCGAAGTGGCTGTGACCATGCTTCTCAGCCTCACACTGCAGCATGTGCCTTTGACAGCAAGAGATGACTGCTCTGGGGAGCAATTGGCAATGCTGTGCTGTAAGATTTGGCTACTTTCCCTAAAATTTGCTCATGTCCTGCCAGACTTGAGCTAGGTAGACATGGAAATCCAGCATTGGCTCTCTGGTGGCTGTAAAAAGTGAAATGAAAGGCTGCCTTCCCAATGATATGGCCTTGTGACTAACGAATAAGATCTGTTTCTTGGCATATACTCCCTGCTCTGTTCCAGAGAGCCATGTGGGCCATGTCCTCTACTCTAACTCTTAAATGGCTTAACCAGGGGAGCTCTGTCTTCCACGGCTCAACAGATTTTGCTGTTAGGAAAATCTGTATCTTTTTCTTTTCCTTAACTCAACTTCATTTTGCTCCATTTATTAATTCTCCCTTTGGTTTCTGGATGCAATTACTTCCCCACTGTGGTCATTATACCTCCTAGGATACTTGCAGAATAAGATCTTATACACTCTTAGCAGACTTTTGGCCAAGAAAGACATCTTAAACTCTTTCAGTTTTTTTCCATAAGGCAAAGCGCTGAGCTTTCCTAGCAGTATAATACTTTCCTGACAGTATAGCACTTTTTGCATGGTATCTAGCAGCCTACGTGGATACAGAAAGACCAGTCATCCTCCAGTGCATTGTCTAATGCCTCCATAGCCTGGCACATCATCACCCATTGTGCTAACGCATTGCAAGCATGTCATTCCACAATTAGTGGTGCAAAGCTGCTTTGCTCTGCTCTACAGACACTGATGCTTTCCAGATGTCACAGATGATGTCAAACTCCTGATGACATTGCCTTACACAGAATGAGTCTGATAACATAAGGTGTTGTGCTACACCTTTCTGTCTGTTGGTGGGTTTCTCTAATGTGAACAATGTCAACCTGCATATTTATCTGTGCAAGCAGAGGGCAAAGCAAACACTGCAGGTGCTAAGGGGGCTGGTGAAGATTGCATAGGAGTAATTGTAGTAGCTTTTTTGTTTGTTTGTTTTATCTTTTTCTTTTAAATCAGAACTTCATGAAAACCTTGTGAGCAGTCTGCAGAGTTAAGGGCAATGTGGAGCCTCTCGGAGTTGTGGCAATGAAATGAGAGGGCAGCGCCAGGAGGGCACCAAAGCTCCAGGTGAGGATCTTGTTCTCCCAGAATGATTCTTAAAGTGAAAAGATTGAAGGTACCTCTCTTATGCTTTCAGTTTTTAGGGATGTGACAAGAAGGGATGATAAGGTAGCCTTTAGGTCCTGATTTTGGTAGCAGAGTTTTGCAAATGTCCCTCTGAGCTCATAAAAAAAGACTAAGAAACCCTGACAAGATACTTAAATGCCTGTAGTGCTGGGGTTCTAACCCAGAGGTGCTTAGGACTGAAAGAGTGGAAGGTGAGAGAATCTGGCATCAAGGAAGACACAGCTGAACCTTCAGAAAGGGTGACACAAGAACAGATACACCTGAAGGGCTCTCTGCCACCTTAGAAACAAAGTCTTACTTGCATGCGAAATGGTGCAGCCTCAGGTAAAATGTTACTAGTGTAGGAGTTGAATAGATCACAAGTGTAGAAACTTAATGCAGAAACAGCATTGCTAATGCGCAGACTGCAAGAACAGCACTGCACAGACCCTCCTGTGCTTGCATCCACTGCACTGAGTGTCTCCCAGGCAGTGGTGAGGGATCCCCAGAGGAAACCTGGGCCAGGCAGGGACAATCTCCCCACAGCACAGAGAGAATGAAGCCTGAAAAGGAGTCAGGAAGTCCCTGAATGTAGGATGGGGAGACATGAGGAAGCATTCTTCCCTGAGCAGGAGCACAACTTTCCTCCTTGCTTGCAGACATTGTACTTGTAATGATACTTAATGCTACAGATTGAAAGCCTTCTGCAGAACAGAAATATCTCTCTAACTGATGGCAGGAGGTTACGCTATCTAAATGTTGCAAGCCTACTGACTGTGCATTGATCATCCTAAAAAAGGAATAGGTTCAAGTAAGATGAAACTCACCACTCATTCCTGTAGAGCCCCACCAGTACCCTGGCTCTCTAATATCCATCCCCCTTGTGCTCTGGTCATCCTGCCAGCTTTTTGCCAGTGTGGCAAGGTGTCTGGAAAAGCCCTGCTCAATTCCCCTTTAAAGCACTGTTTCACTAGAGGGAGTCTGAGCACAAGGCCGTGGTCAGAACTGGGATCTGCTCCCAGCTCAGCTGCTGGCCACCTGGGTAACTCGGGATATGGCCTTCATCTCTGTAATTTCAATATTGCCTTATGCATTTTATGCAGTGGGGCTGCTGCCTGCCAACGGTCACTGTCCCTTGGTCATCCTCCCCTACTTTTGGCCCCATTTCCCAGGCTTTGCTCCATGATGGTCCTCCCCATTGGGCCAAGTCATGTTGTGGGCAAGCAACCCTGGTCCTCAGCACATCATCTGCAGGGGATGCTGTGAGGAGGTTTTGGTGCCAGTGCTGTCAAGCAAGCTTCAGTTGTGCCTCACTGGCAAGGACCACAAGCCAGCCGAAGCAAACCTTGAAGTGACAGTGTAGAGCCCCTGTTTGCAATTATCATTGCTGTTTCGGAAAGGAGTATCTGTGGTGCAGGGGTAACCCATGGCAACCATCTGTGGAACTGAGTTCCCCGTTCCCACTGCGGGGGCTGGTTGCCCAGGGGGAGTGTGGATGAGGTGGGGGCAATGCAGGGGGAATCTCACAAGTGTTGGGAAGGCATCATCTCTTCCACCTGGATCCCTCTTCTGACCCTATCAGCAGGCAATGTCAGTGGGCCCTCTATATCCCACCCAGCTGGATAATTTATGGGCAGCAGCAGCAGCTCACCATCACTTTGTTTGCAATTTGCCCCTAAATATAGCTGTGTTTTAAAGGAAGGAGGTGAGCTGCTGCCCACACATCTGCCTGTGGCTTTACTCACTAATAGGGGTGTCTCCTCGCTGAGAACAGACTGTGTCAGCGTCGTGGTGCCCACACGGCACCTTCTTCATCCCATGTCCCCCATGTGCCCTGCGTAGTGGCAATGAGACCCAAGCCTTTTTGGGTGGTGGTTAAACACCAGCCCAACCTGACAACAGTGTCCTGCTCAGCAGAGGCTGGCAGTGTGCTGAGCCCAATGCTTTCCCAGGGAATCAGCTTTCCCGGGAGGATCTCCCCCCTTTTTTTTTCTTTTTAGCAAAAAAGTACTAACTGCATTAGTCCTTACAGAGGTATAGCACTGAGGCTGGTGTAGAAGGTTGCCTGTGACATTACTTTAGCTATTCAACATGCTAAAAACCCAAGTGCTCTCATTTACACCCCTGCGCAGGTGCCTTGGGACAGGCCACCCTGCAGCAGCCACGAGCCCAGCCCGGCACTCTTCATTTGCACTTTTGCAGGTGAATGCAGGGCTCACCTTTATGGGTTACAAGTTACCCTGTCCCTTGTGTTAGAGTTGTTGGTGTTGCAAGCTACAATTTGGACCAGAACTCAATTCTGAGGCTGATGGGAAAGGAAAGGTACTGAAGTGCTGACAGGGCATTATAATAAGTAGTGAGCAGAAATAAGAACCTACTTATGTTTTAAACATAACATCAATTAATAAAGAAAAAGGTACACTGTGGATACTAAAAGCCCTCAGATACTGAGAAGAAAAAAAATCTTTCTCTCATAATTTTGAAACTGCTGGAACATGGTCTCCTAGACCTGGATAACAGCAGCTGCACGTCACATCAGCAGAAAAGACCCCTCCTGCGGTGTCACGCAAGCCAGCTCTGCCCCACAGAAGAGCTTTCAGAAAACAGAGTGAAGATAAAAGGAAAAGGTAATTTTTCAGACCGCAGTACTCCATCACATCAACACTAATTTATGTTGGTCCATTACTTTGGATATAACTGAATGAAGTGAAAAATTACTCCAGCCCAATGTGGCAGTACACTTCGGCAAACCTATCTAATAAGCTTATTATAGTTTATTGAGCAAGTGTTAGCCCAGAGTAGATCAGAACAAGCGCCAAAATGCTAAATGTCCTCAGGAATGATGGTGTTCAGGGAAGAATTATTGTGGCAGGATGGATAACTTGGTGTCTAGGGCCCCATGCTACTACCTCCATGCCCATCAGAAGATACAATGGCCAGATTGCCTTCTGAGCCTCATGGCCCATTGGACTAATACATGGGGTCCAGCCTGTCCAGTACATAGAGTACCTTCAGCTCCGTCAGTCTGGAGCATACTTTACAGTTGTTTATTATGAGCAAGTTATTTTCAGCATGAGGAGGTGTGCTCCTGCCTCTTCTGCTACATGCTGAGGGAAATTCCATTCTCCAGGTGTAGCAATAAATGCTATCAGGTCCCAACCCTTATGGGAAGATGTAAAACTTGTGTCTCAGCTCTTGGGAATGCCACAGTTAGCTCTTGCTGGGAAAGACTTGGAAAACATTTTACTCTTCCTGAATAAAAGATCTGCTTTATAGAGAGACCACATTTCTTTACCAGACAGTTAATTGCAAGGTTAGTTCACCAAAATAAAAGTTAAATGTTTGATTACTATCTCTGGAAACAAGGTTAGGGAGAGAGAAAACAGCAGAAGGCTCCACCAACATCTGCCTGCAACCTTAACTCCATCCTGCCCACCAGATCCAAATTTCTTTCATTCATTGTCCAAACTGAGAGTTTATTTTAGCAACCCTCCTCTCCTTGGCAGAGCGAAGGTTCAAGAAGTCACCCCTCCTTTCCTCACAGTCCATTATTTATGTTTCTGTCTTTTCAGGAGAGGCGTAGAGTGAAAATAGAGTGCTGAAGGGCATCCTGGAGATTTTACAGGGACTCATCATGTTTGAGAGCAGGTTTCTGGAATCCTCTTATTTTATGCTAATTTAGGATCTCTTTATGAAGTGGCATTACTTCAGCCATCCAGCATTTGTGAGACTGCAAATGGAGTACTTGCAAGCTTATCTGAAAAGAGCTCTGCTGAGAAAAGGGATTCTGCACTCTTGATTCTTCATCTTCTGCTTCCATCTCTTCGCAAAGTCAGTCAGTTGAATGGTACTCGTAAACTTCCATTGTACCTTTCTCCCAGTTACTCAGTGTATGAGTTCTATACACATCCTACAGCAGTTTCTCTTTTGGATCCTCTGCTCCTCAGCAGAATGACTTACAACATCCTCTCTTAAGTGATTTCATAATAACCTGCAGAAAAATCCCCTACTTTTTTCCTAGCTACAACCACCTCACCCCCATAATAAATGCACTATTTCTGGCACCCGCAGCCTGACTTACCCTATGACACTCCTACATATTAATGGTAACTCTCACTGATTCAGCCCATGGTATAGAACCATCTTCCCCTGTTGTCTGGTTTCTTATGAAACAGTGGTTTCCCTCACATTGCATTGATGGGCAAGCTGTCAGCATCAGCTTGGAGTGAGCTTTAAAATGACAGTTCCCTTCTGTGGCTGTCCCTCTTTCATGAAAGCTCTCTCACCTTTCCCTCTCCCCTCAGGTCCCATCTTTCTCCCAACCTTTTCAGAAGTCCCAGCCATGCTCCAAGTCCTCTCTAACAGAGCATCCCAGCTTTCAGCTTATAAAACCTAGATGTTGTACCCTTCTCCATGCCCTCCCATCCTCCAAGCAGGAACACAGCCCCTTTCTACAGCACACATGGCAAACACCACTGCCCTGCACCACAGCTCACATACCACACTGCATACAGTGCAGATGCAAGCGTGGCCCTTAGCAAGGTGCAGTGCCACCATGATGTCAAATAGGGCCATCTGTAATGTTCACTTTATGTGGGAGACCAATGTCTCTTGGTCCAGAGCATGGAGACAATGTTCGCAAAACAATGTTGGATCTTTCACCAACCTGTGCATTTGGGAAATTCTTCCCAAACTCCCCCAGTAGCAGGGACACAGTGTGCATACGCGACCCAGAGAGGATATCCCTCTGCCTTGACAACTTTCCACTTGAAATACAGCAAGATCAGACACAGTTGTGTACTAGAAGAAATGCAGAGGATGGTAGCAGCATACACATAGCCCTATAATAATCCCAGATAACAAACTGGCAGGATAAACTCAGATGAGGTGTGCTCAATGATGTTTCTAAGAAGTGCTGCTTCTGCTGTTTGCAGAACTGGAGATGACAGCAAGGGGTGTAACTGAAATAGACATTTCTGCTTGGTGTGCCAGGCCTTACTGAGTTATTCCAGGGAAGTTAGGGAGAGGGAATAAGGCCAGAAGGTATCAAATGTGACCATATTTTTTCCATATATGAGCATAATTGTTCATGTTACTCGAGTGATCTGTTGACAGCACAGGGCCTGATGAATTCTGGTGCAATTTCATGTCAACAACTAAACTAAAGATCTTCCAGCTTTGTCTCATTACCTCTCATATTAGCAGCAACGGATGTCCTTCCCCTCATCCCCATTTTGTTTCTCCCTCTGGGTAAGCAGAGGAATTGCCTTCTCATCCTGTTTTAATTACAGAAGCTGCATGACCCTTCCTGGAGCCACTATCAGAGTACCTTACAAGGGGAAACATCGTCAGGCCAGCAGGCTCACAGAAAATATGTAAGTATGTTATATGGGGGCGGGGGAGATCATTAAACACAGCAGGATCCAGTTAACAGAGCACCTGTTAGAGGCACAGGCAGCAGTAAGAGGATGAATCAGGCAGAGCAATAACTGTGGCTTTACTCCTAGCAAACCCTGGAGAGGCTCAAAGAGAAGCACTCAAAACAGGGCAGTGAGGGAGGCTAAGATAGAAGGAGCAGAGGGTGTTTTGATGCTCACTGAGGCTACTGCTGCTGCTGACTGCTCACCAAAGGAATAAATCAGGGGTCAAACATGCTCCTGCAGTCATTGCTCTGGGCTGGCTGGCTGGAGGGCTCACACAGCTGATCTCTTTTCAGCTGCTAGTGGAAAGACTGTGCTCTGATTGCCCCTGACAACATTGCTTGTGAGTGCAGAGGGGGGCTGTGCCCAGCTGCTTCCCACAGCCCCCAGAATGTTGGGGTGGAAGAACTCTGCCTGAACATCTTGCTTCGGCAGATACAGGGTGAGAGTGAGTGCTGGGCCACAGGCCCAGCCATCATTCTTCTTTCACCTCCTCGCTGGACCTGGTTCTCACAGCCCCAAACACACACTGGCCTCTGCACTGCCTCAGCATTTCCACTGCTGTGGCCAAACCAACTCACTTCAGGTCTGTCTGTGCGCCATGCCCAGGCTCACCACCTGCCCTGTACCTTGCTGCAGCCACAGCAGGGGCCAGGGCTACGTACACACCAACCCTCCTGCTCCAGCGCCCACCAACAGCATCCCCCCAGAGAGAACCTCGCCTGTCAGCTAAGCCAGCCTGCTGCTGCTGCTGCAACCCATGTAGCTTTCATCTGACCTGCTTGGGGCTTTAACCTAGCAGGTAAGGACTCCCCAATAAGCAAGTGAACATTTTCCTGGGGGTTTCTCATAGTGAAACAGGTCAGGGAAGAAGTCAAAGGGCTGCCTCTGCCAGGCGGGCTTGGGGGACCTGAACAGGCAACACATAATGGGGCTTTGGCTGTTTCATGTGCCTGTGCTAGAAACTGCAGCTGCTGGTGGTGGCACAGGGGTAAGGACAGAGTTGTTTTTTATCCATGTTGTATTCACTTGGAACAGAGTGTCCCCACAGCAGTGGACAGTGGCGGTAAGGGAGGAACAACACACTGGTTCTACGTGTAGTCTCCTTTGTGAAGGCTTTTGGGGAGTTCAGGCAGATGTGATCTTTCCTCACAAAATATATTTAAATTCTAAGTCTAAGGATTGTGTTCTGACATTGCCCTAGATAGATTAAGGACTGCCATCTCTTTTGGAGCAAGGTCCCTCTGGCCACCTGGAGAGCATCTCCAGCATTTGACTTGCTAGGTAATGTTTTCCTTTTCTTGATCAGGGGTAAAACTGCACTTGGTTTTATTTCAGTATAAGGATTTTTTCATCAAATTTTGTATTTATACAATCTGTCTGTTGACAGATAAACCCAAATCAAATATCTAAATAGGATTAATGCAGGCAGCTTATTACTGGCTCTTGAGGAAGACCAGGAATTATGGTTATCAACCATAACAGTGAAGCTGGGGTGTCTGACCCCTAAAACTTATCCTCAAAAAATACTATACAAATAGCTTCTGAACCATTGAAAAGCCATTTCTTATTCACCGAAAAATGGAGAAAAGCACAAGCTAAAATAGCAGATCTGAATATCAGAATGTATTTTAGCTTTTTTCTTGGTGACAGAAGGACGAACATACTCACAAGCAAAATAAGTGACAAGCCATGTTTAATCCTCTCAGCACCCCACACGTATGTAACCCCACCAGCACCAGAGCAAGACCAAACATAACTCTTTGCAGCTTTCCAAACATAAACAATTGTCTTACCACAGAAAATTATGCACTTTGTCCAGTTTTGGGTCTGCCTCCCTATTGCGAGAGAAATATTCAGTAATATCTCCTGCCCCTGCAAAGCCTAGTGAAACCTGTGCAAAAGCTGCCTATATGGGTCCTGGTTTCCAAAGAGGCAGGTGGGGTGATGTGTCCAGGACTCTTCAGCTTATGGTTGAGTGTGGTGGTCCCAGGGAATGTAGTGAACAAGGGCATAGTAATGGGTATACATTTTTCCACTCCAGATGGTTAATTCAAATTAATTCTATGGAGACAGTGACTGAAAGTATGGTTTTTACCTCCTGGTGGTTACCAGCAGTACTGATAAGTCCCAGTGGGGTTCTCGATGGGCAATGTCTCCATCTTTTAAAATCATCCTTACAGGCAGGCGATTAGTTCCCTTATTGGCACTTTCACCTACGGAAATGAGAACAGGATGGGCTGGATTTGTAATTTGTGCATGTAGTTCAATATAGCTCACATTGAGCTACATTCCTCTCTTTTAATTGGGACAAATTCTATCTCTAGAAGCTCTTCTTCCAAGAGAGAATGACTTATCTAAGCCATCACCTATCTAACACCATTCAGCTGCTATTTATTTCTGACATGTTCTTGTCTGTAGAAGGCTTTCCAACTTTGCAGAGATATTTGGAGATTTCACTTACAGAATACTGTGAGATTGTCTGATCAAAGGCATACAAGTGGAAATCATTACTGTTATTTTCAGGCATGTCTTTAATCATAGATTCTCCCTATTCATTGCAATCATTGCAATTGTAAATCAGAAGTGGTTTCCTTCACCACCTGGCCACTTAGTGCTCTTCTAATCTCTGCCTGTTGCTTGTACAGTGAGATTTCTCTTGCACACCCCCCTCCACCTCTCTGTGAAGCAAAGATGTTCACTAATATTTGCTATGATAGCTTCACTTTATGAGGATTTGTTTCTGCAAGCAGAGATGATATTGAACTTTTGAGTCTCTCCCACTAGGAAATGAGGATAATACCTGAAGCTGTCAATGCAGGGACCATTCATGGTGCCTGACAGCCTTGCTGAAGTGACTGAATTATATTCCTATCAGCAGAAAGTATGGTATGAGCTACAGTTACTTAAACAAGGGAATATTGGAATTTGCACTTCTAACTACAGAAAGGAATAGCTTGTTGGTGCCCTGTCTTCTTCAAAATGTATATCTTTTTTGTCTAATTATGCACTGGATCTCAGTGCTGCAGTAGCTTCAGGCCAGAAGAACTGAGGTGTCTGCTGTTTCTATGGGATTTGGACATCTGATACTGTGATGGAGCTGGTCTATATTCTCTCTTTGAATCAATGCACATGCACTTCTTTTTCTTCCCATCTCTCCTCTGTACAGAAATTGGGAGGTGTGGCAGAGAGGCCTGTGTGAAGGGGGCCGACTAGACTACTCTGAGATCCCTGCTGAGAATCCTAGTTCTACTAAGGCCAAGGAAATCCATCTACTGCACTCCTGGGTTATGTTTCAGAGGATGGATCTTTCATTCCTGAAAGGTTACAAGCAAACAGGATGCAGTGCCTTTACCCAGTAGCTCAGGTCAGTCCGACTTGAAAATGGCAATAGCCAGTTAGGTTTTGAGCATAGTGATTGGGGTGCCGGAAACCATGAGAGTGCCAAGAAAATGATGTTGCCTTAAGTGACAGCCAATCTCATATACCCTGACCAAGGAAGTGCCTTTGTTCCAGCAGTTGAAGGTACTGACCCTGTTTCCATGCATTTGTCTTAAGAAAGACCCCATGTGTGGTAGCTGTTGCTGCTTTTATAAAGGCTAAGGTGTTTCCCACTTCCCATGCTAGGGGATCAGTGACTTGGGAGGAGGGGAATGGGAGGTGGAGCCTTCCCATCTGAAATCACAAATTCTAGTCTCGGCCCAGGTCATCTGAAAGTTGTCATCACCTAGAATTTCAATCTATTTATATTTGCCCTGCATGATTAAATATTCATACCAGGATATTCTGCCATGCACGATGAGAATATTCAATGTAACCTCATTGGAAAGACTGTGTTGCAGATGTAGTCGATGTCCTGCTGTTTTCTGAAATGAATTCTGCATTTGGCAGTTGTCTAGCTTCCCTTTGATGGATGTCAGACTTGTCCCAGATGTCCACATGATTATCCCATTCCCAGGGATCAGGGGGTTTTTAAACACAGACACAAGAAGTCCTCATCTTGCCTGATAAGGTAAAGGGTGTAACATGTTAAATAGCCTTCTTACTTCTAGAGGTGGGTGATCCATCTGAAAACCAAGAGACTGCTGGGGAGCAAACCCTTTGCTAAAGATCACAGCCCGGCAGCCTCTAGCTGCAACTTGCTGATGGTTAATTTACTTGGGGCTGGCAGCCTGGTGCTTTCAACAGCCTGAACTTCACTTAAAAAAATTATAGTGATTAAGTAAACACAGCAATAATGGAAATCTTTACTCTGCATATTACAAACCAAAATGGCCATGAAGGGAGCAATTACAAAATCTCAGGACTGTGGTGAGGGAAGGAATCATTTGAGCTGTGCTGTTGTTTGTTTTTGTTCATCATTTATTTCCCCTGGGAAGCTTGGCTCTGAAGCAGTCTCTGCTGCATTGAGGGATTCTTTACGTTTTTGTTAACCCAGTTTTCCATCAAGTCTTGAGCAACATGGGAAGAAATATATGGGGTTTTACATAAAATCACAAGACATGACAGACTACCTTGGGGAAGGATTCCTAGATCCAGTTTCCGATCCCCATCATAAGCCCACAGCACATATTGCACATTGATTGCTCTTTCTCTTTCTCTGTTAGTCTTCAGTGACATGACTGATTTTACAAAGACTTGAGAGTTGTGAAGACAATGCAGGACTGGCAGTGTTAAAGCTGTACTAATGGGAACTGCAATGGTGGTTCAGAGACAGTCGTTGTCTTCCCTTTCTGGAGATAGACTTTTAGATTCGCTTAATTCAGAAAAATTATAGTATAAAGCAGCACCAGGCTTTCAGCTTCAGCTGATTTTTTGCTGATGTTTGTTCAAGACCAGAGGGAAATTAGCTGGCAGACTAGTCAGCTGTTAGTAGAAAATTGACTGAGAAATGGAGAACACGGCAAAGCAACAGTTGGGGAATGGTGGGATGAGTGGTAATTCCTAGGTAGAAAAAAAGATAGACACAATCCAAAACCTCAATATATTTCCCAAATGTATATAATAATGCAAGTTCAAGAGCTGTTTCAAGGACAGAAACCTAATTGGAGATCTTTTCTTTGACTGCACAAGTTTAACCAAAGAAAGACAGTGTAGCATTTCCTTTTGAGCCCTACTAAAGCTGCAGCTCTATCAGCATGGGCATTCAAAGCTGGAGCCAAGTGGTATGATAGCTAAGCAAAGCAACTGACTACTGAATGATGGTTGCTCAAGATCTTTATATGAGGACAAACATTTCTGTTAATGGCTAGCATATTTTAGAAATAGAGAGCAACCCACGTAGACTTGAAAGAAGGAAGCAGAATGGCAATTTCTATCACATGGCTGCATGCTGGCTAAGAAAGAAAACTGCCCTGGTAATCAACCAGACTTTCCCTTGGCTCCATGGTGAGCACACCCCAGAGAGCCGCTGTATGAAAGAGAGGACAAACTTTCTCCTTCCCAGGGGAAACACACTCAATTCAGGCACAAGGCCTCAGACCTGAGCTAGCTGGCTGCCAAGGCAGTCTGAAACAGCAGCAACGTGGGTGGTGTCTAGGGAAGAAGGGACCAAGTTTGGAGGAAGAGGGACAGAGGGGTGAAAAGGTTGAGTTTTGAGGGATAGGAAGAAGTTTGGCAGGGTTTTGACAGCAGGCTATGGCTATCGCGTCTGCAAGCCCACTGAAGCATGGGAACGTCAGTGTATGCACACAAAAGGAATTGTTACTATTATGGCTATTCCAGGGTGATAATCAAACACATACCTGCAGGTTGGTCTGAAACTACCTCCCCTGATCATCCTCACTTCTTCCAGAAGCCAATTAAGAGTTGCTTAATTCCAAAAGAATTAAGAGATTTCCCAAAGAGATGCTGCATGAAACAGAGGCTTTTCTGAGACTGGTAATGGTTGTCGCTCCAGCACTAATCATAACGAATCATGCTTGAACTCCTGGTGAGCTCGTATTTTCAGAGATGTTGGTTCTCAATCCATTCATTAATATTAATTAGCACAAAATCATGTTTCATTTCCCACTTATGTGTCCAACCTGCAGCATCCTTGTGTGTCCTGTGATAACAAACCAGATGCTTTTTACGGCTGGCACAAAATAATTAGCTAATAGTTGAAGAATACGTATCTCAAGTTAGTTAAATATTTATGCCAGAGTTTTTCCATTTTGGCTCCCAGCCCTCATCTGGGGGTTGCAGTGCAATTTAGGGAGGATATGAGAAAGTTCTTGCAGTTGTATGCAGCAAGCTTTAATTATACATTCTCCATATGGATGTGAATGTTTGATGTTATACAGATGTTGGTAATGAATTGACCACCAGGTACTAGCAAACTTCAGTAAGCAGATCAAAGTCTAATTCCCTTGTTATGACTGGATGCTGCATAATGCAACAGTTACTCTTTCGCTCCTGATCCAGACTCTTACTCAGAGACCTCTTCCAGGCAAAGGAATAGAAGTGGCCAGGGCTGGAGAGAAGGCACACAGGGCTTGCAAGTGACTGGAAGCAACATTCTGCCCCTTCCCTAGAGCTGACTTCTGGCAGTGGGAGAGGTATGTGACTTTCTCCGTCTTCAGATTTTGTTTACAACATCCCCAGATCTTTTGCTTTGTCTTCTGGATCCCTCTCATACAGCTGTGTGCTGTAGCATGAAAGAGCTGGACTCCGAGCCAGGCCCCTGCAATGAAAAGCAGAATACCCATGTTTGGGGATGCAACGATAACTCTGAGTTGTTGCATGGTGTGTTTCCGCCAAGCCGCTCTCTTGCTGTAGATGTTTGGCACTGTGATGCATGAAGCTGCTGGGCAGAGAAGCACGTTGCACTGAAAATTAGCTCCAACAGAAACATTCAGCACCCTGCTCCGACTGGCCACTGATGGAGGCTGGGACCACAGAGATGCTTTCAGGAAGAGCAGGGACATCCAGGGCTCCTCTGAGTTGTATAGGATATGGGACTCCCAGTGTTGTGTGAAATCAAGGAGCGTATTTCCCCTTCTGACTGCCAGTGTCATGTAGGAGCTGTGTTTGTGTGTGCAATTCCCAGTGCACCTCTCACCAAAGGAGCAGAGAATGAAGCTGGCAGGCAGGGATGGCACAGGGCTGTTAGCTGCTTGAGTATATGCACAGAAAATCTACTCTATTTTCTACTTCATACATGAATGACATTGATATATGTGGCCCTGGTGAGGGCTGACTTTTGTTTAACTAACCTACCTCTCCTGTCTCCTGACCTTCCACTCTTACCAGTGTAGACAGGGTTTGCTTTTGCCTGCTTGGAAACTCAGAACCCTCAAGTTAACTGTAATGTCTTAGGCCCATAATTATATTGAGCTAATCACTGTGATAACTAGGCACTTTCACCTTACTGTACTCTCAGCCAAGCTTAGTCCCTGAGCCAGAGTTGGTGGGGATGCAGTTCTGCTGAGCATTTCACTCTCTGGAGCAGGTTTGGGCAAGGAAATGGTGAGGAAGGAAGGGGTAGTGTTGGCTAATGCCTGTGTTAGAAGTCATACTAGGAGAAAAAGTGCTTTTGATCAGTTCTCACATGAGTATCACACCCTCTAATCAGATGAGATGAGATGGCTGCCTTGTGAGCTGCACCTGGGTCATGCGAAAGAGCAGTGACCCATACCTTTTCTATTTCATCTGCAACTATCATGCTCCTGCCTTTGAGCTTGCCTGGTTTCACAAGTAAGCAGAAATGGGCTTACTCACTTGGGAGATGAAAAGACTTCTAAGAAATATGTAGGTGCTCTAGTAGGTAGTGCTGCACCTAACTAAACAAAGCCCTTCCCTTTGAGTCAGCCCATGCTTTGGTGATCCAGCCTTTATATTTTCTTTGGGCTAAATTATGAAAACCATGAAGGATTTCTCAGGGTTCCAGTTAAATTGCAGTTTCTGCCATTCCAATCTGCTGTTCCATCTCTGCAGGCAAAAACAACTGCATTTTCCCTGCCACTCCTTCTGTGCTGTGAAATAGCTGTCATGCTCTACCCCACAGTTAGCTGCATTGTTGCGGGGGAAGAAATGTTTATTTCTGCCCATGCATGAAAATGAATAGATAAATCTCTTGAGATGAAGAGGCAGTTATTTTGTCCTAAATAGTGGGAAGTGGATGGAGGAAACAGAGAGGAGTCTACAGTGAGCTACAGCTTAAGAATCAGTGTAAGATATTTATTCCTTGCAGAGGCAAATGAGAGCAGTTCGACAATTTTTCTTCTCCTAGGTCAGGAACACAGGAGTGACACTACAGTAACTCACTTCTTCCCTCCTGAAAGAAGGCAGCAGTTTAAGCTGACTGTATTTAATAAGGAGGTGAGAGACAACAAAGCAACAAAATAAAACCTCTGCCCACAACATACGGAATGTTGTGGAAGGGGGAAGAGGTTAGTCAGAAGTCCAAATGCTTGAAAAGTGGAAAGCAGGAGTGTACTGGTTACAAAGAACTTACTCCAAAGTTGTTCTTGAACTCAGTGGATGCACTCTCTCTTTGGTTACCTACAGCTAATATCTCTCCCTTTAAAGTTTTCTGCTGTGACAGAAAGAGCTCTGCTCTTTGCATCACAAAGGATGCAGGCACTAGAAAGGAGGAAACCAAAGTAGTTGTGGCTCAGGGGTGAGATAACCCTGCAGGGTTTGTATGCTACAGTAAGTCTATCAGTAATTGGCAAGACCTTGCTCAAGAGAATGCTTGTGCTGGAGCACTCATCAGAGTGGAGAAGCAATGCACAGGAAGGGCTCTTTAGGCCTTAAGAGCTATTCTCTGCATAGGGAGGTAGTTAAAGAGTAGGGAGTGGAACAATCTGGGAATGCTGACAAGGCAGCTACTTTCTTTTCCATTGCTCTATAAACTTTTGTCAAGGTGCAATATAGACATTAGCCACACTGCCCACGGCATAAGGGGCCAGGTTCTCATTTGCACTGAGGCTGATTGGAGACCTGTGTATGTTTCTGCTATCTATGCTCTGTGCTCAAGGGCAAAGTAGCTGATCTGCAGCCCTAGGATGCTAATGAAGAGCTGGGAGGAGGGTTTCAGTGGGATATGTGCTTTCCCTTCTCCTCTGGAAAGTGTCTCCTCTGTTCTTTGTTAAGTTGGAAAGAATAGAGCATGGAAAAAAGAGGTAAGCAGCTCTGTAGCAAAAATTCCTTAGTAAAGGAAAAATCCTCCCTTGCAGTCTGGTGAGAATAACACACGTTGCTCTAGTTACTGAGGGCACGGGTGAAGGGAGCTAGTGAGGATGCCAGAAAAAGAGTGCAGCAGGCGTCATTGCATGGTGGTGATCTACTTTCAAGTGATACCAGAAAAACCTATTACATATATAACCTTAGTGGCCAGAAAAATGTGTTAAGAGGTTTATTTATGTAGGAAAAGCTTTGTCTTATAAATATAGATAAGGGCTTCTTCTTCTTCTTTTGGATTTCCTATACAGAAAACATATTTGGACTGTAATTTCCTTTCTGGGAAGCTCTACCTAGTTATGCTGCTTTCTGTCTGGCAGGACTGTGAGGTCCATGCTGCAAATGGGATGGCTCAGTATCATGAGTTCTTCCTAACATGTATCCCACTACATTCTGTTCAAAATCTCATCCTGCAAAGCTTTATGCATGTGCTGTCCTGAAAGAAGGCTGGTTGTTTCACGAGTGGAGGTAGGACCACTGTGTGCTGAAGGTTAAGGATAGCTGTTGTTCTTTTCAGGATGTACCTGCTTCAGGGCTTCTACTGGCTGACCTGAAAAGGAGGGAAAGATACACAAAATATGGAGCCACAGATCCCACTCTTCTGTTTTTTCCTTCTCTCTCTCAACACAGGCATTTTCATTTCAGGCCCTACAAAGCACCTCAGGTGGAAATACAGTTCTGGAGATTAAGTAAACCTGCTGTCCTTCAAGTTACGACCTTCCTTCCTTAACAATTTTCTTGCCTCTTTGAGAGGGTAGAACAGGACCTCTTTCAGCTCCCCAGCTTCATCTACCAATACAAGTCTAACCACTACCTTTATGTTGAACGTAAGTCAACCTGTGTCTCATCTTTACATCCATCTTCTTTAGTCCAAATTAAAATCTAATTCTGTTTCTTTGTTGTTTCTTTATAGATGGCTATCAAAAGCTCAAGCTCATCCATGCTCTTTCTCAGCATTCTGAGCAATGCCAAGCTCTGTCCTCCCCACTTAGCATCAGCCTTTTACAGTCTCCCCATACCACATGGCCATCACTCAGGACTACCACACATCTGGTCCTTCTACCCTGGCTGCCTTGCTGTCTTCACATCCACACAATCTTGTCCTGTATTATGTTGCTTTTGCATGGTCTTTCCTTGCTATTCATGTGCCGAACCACTCGCTGAAACTCCTGACATCACATAACAGCCAGAGCCCTTTCCTCTGTCCTCAATAGGGGAGCTATAAAGACACCCCTCAGAATGATGCTGGACTGAGTTGTCCCCATTGTGCTTGGCTTTTTGGCTCCCTCTCATTTGCCTTGACTTCCCACATCTTCACAGCTCTCCACATGCCCTTTTCCAGATGATTTCGGAGGCATGGAAGACTGTGCCAGCCTTCCCTTCACAGTTATTCACACAAACATTGTTGGCTTGTACCTGTATGACCGCCTTTGCCCTTGTGAACATCCACAACACACTGTTGTCATCCTTTTTCACACGTTCTCTAAGTTCCTGTTGTGTGTGTCTACAAACAAGTAAACTAAATAGCTGTGAATGTTAGACACTCTTGTGGCTTAATCGTGGTGACTAACATTGCCTCATGGCTTCTTTATGCTCCCCTATACACATCCATCTGCTGTTGCTTTGCTTACTGGTAGATAACTGTGTATCAGGGCATTTCCTCTTTCCTTCTCCACCCCAGTGCATGCCTGTTGCTCCTAGGGGCTATGACAGTTTCCAAAATCAAGCCATTCCTCAGAGACAGGGCAAGGCATGTTCTGCTGGTACAAGGAAGCTTCCTCTTATGAATGTTAAGGACCATCCCATCCATGTAAGTTGTGAAATAACATGACACCATGCTTGCATTATAATGCTGTTGTATGTAACTGCTGAGGTGAAAGTAGATCTAATAACCAAGTTGCAAAACTCCTGCCTTGCTCCTTCTCAGGCACTGTCTCTGCTCTGTGACACACTTGCAAAACTCCCATTTTGCTGTATTTCTACCAGAGTGCTTTGGGTATTTTTTTCTGGTTGTTTTTTGTCTTGGGAGTATGATGAAAAAAATCTGTTCTTTCTTGGTTTTTTCAAAACCTCTGAGGCTAGGTGATCTCTGTGCCCTCGCAGCCTGGTCCAAGCTCAGGTACTGGCAGCTCTTCCTCTTCTGGCAGGGGGGCTTGCCAGAAAAGTCATGAAATGCTACAGTGAGCATTACTTTTTCCTACTGGGGTGGAAACCAAGGCAAAGAGGGATGCAGAAACTAGCTGTTTGTCCTAAAGCAAGCCAGGAGGAAAGCCGAGGCTAGAGCACAAGGGTCAGGTTGACTTCTTCCTTGCTGCCAGAGTGGCTGTTGCCATCTCTGCTGTCTTCCCAGAATGAGGTCTGGTGCGGGTGGACAGGCAGCAGATGACACTCCTTCCCTGGTTCCAGCTGCCCACTGCAGTGTTAGCTCCAGTTTGAAATGTGTGACTGCAGAGGAATTCAAACATACTTTAAACATACTTTAAAAACCCCAAACCGAACAAAGCAGAGCAAATGGCTGTTCTTGAAAAGCAGCTGCTTAACTTCACTGGCTGGAACCACAAGCCTTTTTAGGGCAAGTGACAGTTCCCTTCTTCCCTGGGGAAGAAGTCTCTGCTACAGCTTATCTATCTATCAAGGGAGGTTAGTAAGGGAATCTGGCATATGTTTCAGCTTTCCAGTGTGCAGCTCTGCTCTAAATCACATTTCCATGTGGCAGCATGATTGGGATGGCTCCAGCACTGCAGATGACAACCTGTTTGTGCTGGCTGGCCAGGGTGATTTAGCCAATAACAAGTCAAAGTCGGCATCCCTTGGGTGTTTTTGAGGGGGCTATGACCTCAGTTCTCACCTGCTCTGCCCCTTGAGCTGTCTTTTCCATTGGGGTAAAGTGGGAGTAAGATAATACACCTAGGATTTAGTAACTGTCTGTATCAGGGCCAGCTTTAGTCACAGAGGTTGCTTTCAGGAAGCAAATTGCTGAGGACAGCAAATCAGCCTGGGCAGTAAGCATTCTGCAAACCTGTTGCCTCTTCTTCTAGCTTCACCCTGTGCCTGCCTCATCTTCAGTGATGCAGCCAGTGCTGGGGCAGAAGGCAGATCACGGCAAGGGCCAGGTCTTCCTCCTCCCCAGGGCCAGGAGTATAAAGAAGTAATAGGGTGCAGGGAGAGTGTAATATCAAACAAGCTTTCAGACATGGGAAGTTAGTTTTAACTCATTCGTGAGCAGCAAATATCTCATCATGTGTGGCCAAGGAGCTTTTCTCAGCACACAAGAAAACATCATTAGGAAGTGAAGAACAGGCACAAAACCATGCTGGCTGCTGATGTTTCAAGGGCACATTGTTGGCAGGCTGAGCTGAGGAGGCTGAAGAAGCCCTGGAGTATGATGGTCCCTTCACCTCCCCCAGGCATGATGCCTGTGGGGTGCAAGATAATGTCAAGGGGGCAAAATGGAAAGCGGTGAACCAAGGTCACTCCCTGTCCCATACTGAAACCAGTGGGTTTGTCCCCAACACAGTTTCTCATTTGCACAGAATTTCAGGGGATGATGTTAAAGGGCGTGGGGGGTCAGGTGTGTGTGTGTGTGGAGAGAGGTATTCCTAGTTCTCCCAAAAGGGCTTTTGACTCCATTTTGTTCTGGGGATATAGGTTTGCTTTTCAACCTGCATGCCTGCCTGCTTTATGGTTGTAAGGGCAGTACAGGGATGCTTGGGCAAGCTCACCGCAAGAAGAAGGGGCACTGTTTGTTCTGCCAGTGCACTAATTTACAATATCTGGCTGCAACACTAATGCACAAAACCTGTTGCCTCCCTCAGGAGTCTCTGGGATCTGAAAAGTTGGAGGTGTTGAGTCATTTCCAGTGAAGTAGAGAAGGCATTCGTTGCCTGTTTATGTTGCAGGCAGGTATTTGATTGCCTGTCCTGTGTGCTTTCAGTTCAAATTGGAAGTGAATAGCAAAGCCTGCTGTGTTTGGGAGCAGTGACTCCATGAAGGTGCGCTCCTTGGAGCAGAAGATGAAATGCTGGGGGAGAAAGAGAACAAGGTGGTGGAGGGGATGAACCAGGAAGCAAATCTTGCAATTTAACATTCAGGAACCTTGGTAGAAGGTGAGACTCTTGGGCTTTCATTCCTGCTGTCATGAATGTGTTAGGGTTTATATAATGATTCTGAAATGCAAAATGTAAAAACAATCCTGGGAGTACGGGCATGGTGTCCTGGACTTCTCCTTCCTATACAAGTCCCAGATTGTTTGATTATTACATAAAGGTGACCAACATCCACAGCAAAATATCTTCCAACATCAGCTTGCCGTTAGGCCAATACTGAGAGAGGTATGAATTGGCTTCCATCACAGAAATAAAGGTGTGGACTCTGAAACCTAATGATTACATATTTCTCTCGGAGTAACAATCAAAGTGTTTATTGTAGGTAACTGGATGAAAGAAGTCTCTTAAGATAAATGACAGCAGATAAATGAGAGATGGGTTTTTTTCTGTACAGTTGCCCAGGACTGTTTAGAAAGAATTCAGACACACCCAAAGAGTCTCACATTGTTAGCTCAGTCCAGGAATTAGAGTTTCTTTCCTCAAAATGATTCTGTGGAAACCTGTGAAGTGCAACTGGGAGCTTGGAGTCTTGTGGCATGGGAGGCTAAAAGTGTGCTTGGCAAAACTGATTTTTATTTTATTTTTACTGCTGAATCACTCAGTTTTTTGTTGGTTGCCACTGAAAAAAAGTTGATAATGGAAAGGTCCATTTGCCCATTTTTCTATGTCGCTTTTCATCCTGGGGGGAAAGAAAACAAAGATAAATTGTACTCCATCAGTAATCATGAGGCCCAAAGTTAACCTTTTACTCACATTCCTTATTCTGGCACACATTCAAAGTGTGGGGAGTTCTGAATTAACCATCAAAACAGCACAAAACTGGGAGTTGGGCTTGATTTTGGTAGGTACGATTAGAAAGCAGAAAAGCAATGTGTTCATTCCTGCTTGAACTTCAGACAGAGCCTACAGAAGCTCTGAAGGTCCTAGCAGTAGCTGCAGATCTAGCTGGCCACAGAGCAGAGCCCTCAGCAGCTTGCCAAGGAGTACCTGGGGCCTTGCCTGTGTCATCTGTGCTTAACGAGCCTGGTCCTCTTGGCACAGAAGGGTAATCTGTCCCATCATTTATACATGCTCATGTCAGCACCAAGATGTTTTACCACTGCAGTATAGAATAATCTTATGGGCTGCTTTCTGCCTGCCCTTAGCAGAGGAATGATGCAACAGCTGAACTCCACAATACACAGTATTTGAGAATTAAACCAGGAACAGTGGAGCTCTGCATTATCCTCAGATCCCAAAGTGTGCACCAAGTTGTGCTGCTGCTCCAGCTGTGTCTGGAGGGGACATGTGGGAACACTTCCGCAGTTCTCTAGCAGGGGTTTGAAGCCAGAGCTGTTACTGCCAGCCCAGCCCTGCAACCTTCCCCCCTGCACTGGCTTTGCCCAGCCAAGGAGTGAGCAGGCAGACAGCAGGGGTGTCAAAGAAGGTGGGAGCAAGTCATGTAGCTGCCTCATCTCTGGTCTTCTTCGCCTTCAGGAAACATCTTTTGCTCTGTGTATACTCCAAAGCTCGAAGCTGCCGCATGTTTCTTAGTGAGATGTTTCCCTAATATAATTTCCCAAGCTGGTAATGTTTTTCCTCACAGATAGATCATAACCTCAGGCAGAGTGAGACTTTAGACATGGGTACATCTATGAAAAAATTGGCATCCTCTTCTGTCAAGCAACAGTTAAAAGAAAATCTGCAAAGGGATTAGCTGCCATATACTCTGGGGCTTGCTGACAGATGTCCTGAAAATCTGGAAATGCATCGATCTATCTTTACACAGGGTTGTCTTGGGCTTTTTTTTTGTTATCCCTTGTTCTCCCTCTCCTCATCCCTTTGCCCAGGGCACACATATGGGAATTCCTTCACAGAGCTGCCTGGGAACTACCTTGGCGCCATGCATTAGCTGGCATACTGGTCCTAGAGTGCAATCTAGGCTGGGCTGCTCAAAACCTTAGTTACAGATGCCAGCTTCTCTGCAATGGCAACACTGCTGCTTTGTGCCAGGGCACTAAGGATTTCCTCTGTGTTCCAACTGCAACCTCTCAGCTCATTTTAAAGGAGCTTAAATGTTGGCCATTAAATATAAATACCTTCTTTTTCCTCTGGGTGAAACTGATGTTCAGAACTTCACAGTGTAAATAAGGTCTGCAGAAAATGTTTTAGGCAATGTTTCAGCCAAAATAAATGGCTCTGGCCATTTCTCCCTGCTTTAGCTCTAGGTGAGTCTCTTCTTGCTTTCACAGTGTTGCAGAAGAGCTTTGGCCTGATTATGGCTTTCCCCCAAGCACATCTTCAGGCTTCGAGTAGCCATAACACCCTAAAAATGTGTGGATTTTGTTGTGTGATCTTGGGCAAATCACATAGGACAATTGTTTCTTAAAGTGCTTTCTGTTTCTGGATGGTTTGATTCTGATTGCTCAATTTGAAATGCCCAGGTGGCCTCTGAGAGGAGGGGTTGTGGATGCACACACGTCCTCCCTGCTCCCAGTGGTACAGGATACAGTCTTTTAAACTGTTCTTCAGCTCTGGCTGGACTTGCTGCCCTCAGGGAAAAAGTTGCTCCTGCAACTGCAGTTAAACCTCCCTCTCCTCATTTTCTGGTATCTCTTTTCCTCGTACACAGGAACAAATCGTGCCTCCTGACTTGTGGAGGAACTGGGAACCTCCTTCCTTGCTTGGTTGAGCCCAGTCCCCTTTCTGCTATACTCTGTTACCATTAGCCATGCAGGTCACTGCTTGCTCCTAAAGGCTGCAAATCTGTATTTTGCCTTGTTCCCTCCCCTGCTTGCTGATCAGAGGAGTAAATACACACTGGGTCCAGTACTTGAGGGTGTGCAGTGTTTTGTCCTGAAGAAGGACCAGCATGCTTATTTCATGACATACATGTTGCTTTTCTGCCAAACCTTTTTTCTCTGAGGGTCAGACAATCATCTGACTTCACTCTTCATCTGTGGCTCATGGGAAGCCTGTTCACACTGGGGAGCAGCATATCTGGAGTCTGGATGTTGACACCACTTTGATTTCCTAGGGCAAAGGATGTACCTCTCACTCACAGCTGTTGTATTACAGCAGCTTCTGGCAGCCCAGAGGTTTGGAGACATCTACCCTGGCCCTTGGCCACACAGCAGCCGCCCAGCCTTGCCTCTTGCTCAGGCTTCAGACTCCTGCTGTTTATGCTTCTCCTGCTAGAGAAAGCAGGGCCAACAGGAGTTACCTGTGACTTGGTATGAGCACAGAGCTGCTCAGCAAATGACAGCATAGTGAACAATTTTCCCTTTGCCCTGAAAGTGAGCTCCCACTGTCCGGCCTCTATCCTTGCCTGCTGAGGCGAGCAATGGGAAAACAAGCCTGAGCACACTTCTGGCAGTGACAGAGCAACAAGAAAGATGATGGTGTGGGTTGCGACCTAATGTGTATATCATCAGCATCGCTTGAGTCACACCCATCTGCCTCCAGCTATTGCAGTGATCCCACTGCCAAAGAGCAACCACATGGCCTGACCAAAATGATCCAGCTGCTGCTGAGGGCAGAGCTGCTGAATGATTCAGTTGTGCTGGGAGGACAAGGCAGCCCAGATCTGTCTTCCTGGAAAGCTGCTTTGCAGTAACCATGTGCTTGAAAAGATACTGTCTTTGAGGTGGCTGTGGTGTTTGTTCCTGTTCAACCATGTGAACAAGCGTGCAGATGGACAGACATCCATTGGGAGCCAGAGCCCCACCTTGAGAGCTCAAAATGCTGGAGGCAAGCCCAAGGGAGGGCAGGCTGCCTACCTGGGGTTAGAAAAGCCGCCCTGCTCAACCCTCAGTTTCCCCACTGACGCAAGAGCGAGGCCAATGTTTTCCCCAAAAGAGTGTTTGTGAAGTCCTCTGAAGAAGGGCGTTCTCGTAAACGCCACGCTATTTTTATTATTGGGGTCAGGGAGGAGAATGTTCGTAAAGGTGATGAAGCTTTTGAAACACAGGTTCCCATTAATAGTCTTTAGGCGTTCTTATTATAATCTAATTTGACTGGAATTGGATTAATCTTATAATGCTATAATGTCATTTCCATGGTCTTTTTGTATTTTTATTGTTACTATGCATTAATGCAATATCCTGCCAGAGCTCTGAAAAGAGGATGTGAGTTTAGTGAATTGCTGATAACATTTTTGCAGGGCATTTTTATTGCTCCTATTGGGCTCATACACTGTAAAGTCACACAGTGCCCGGAAATAGCAGGAACATCCCCAAAATCATCTTGAGTTATCTTGTAACAGGCTCCACTGGTGAAAGCAATATATTCAGAGCCAAGACACCAAGGGTCTGCTCTCATCTGATCCCTGACCTATGCCAAGAGCTCACCTGAATCATGCCACTGTTTTCCTCCCCCTCTTCAGCTGGAATTGCAAATAATTTGCCCATATAGGAATATAGTGGGTCTGTGGTCTATATCCCTAACCATCTAAAAAAGCTTTCTTGTATCATCTTGTAAGCTTTAATGCTTCCTCTTTATTGAGTTTATCCTGGAAAAAAAAAATGCTTTTTTCCTGCCTGTGTCCTGTATTTCTCAAGTTGCCTTTTATTTTTCTAATGCTATTATTTGTTTCTCTAGTTATGCATATTTTAAGCATTGTCTTTATCCTGCATCCATTTAAAGATACTGAAAGTTTTCATTTCAAAGTAGCCCCATGGTGCTTGCTCTGAACATTCATGGGCCTGTCCATGAGGACTTGGAAAGGAGGCTTCACATGAACAACATAAAGCAAGTTGAGCAATGTTACAGTGGATGACGTTTTAGCCCTCAAATCATCTAAGAGAAAAGGTAAATAGACTGGTATTTTCTATTAGCTCTTATCATCACCTCTGTTTCTTTTCCAGATCTTACTTGAAGGCAGTCTTGATGTAATTAAAGCTTAAGGGCTAAAGTGTTAGTTTCATTTTCAGTGCAAACGCAATGCTAACCCTTTCTCTCCCATATGTCTGTCGTTATTCTGTTCCATGGCTCCTCTGTTCAAAGAACATGACAAAGCTGCAAATTAAACCACCTACTCTGCAAATGGCACAGCTTAACATTATTAGCCTGCAGAAAGAGAATTTGCTGGGTCACTGGGAGCTGGCTACCAACGCATCTGTCACGCCAGCCACATTGGGAACCGAGTCCATATGGTGAGACAGCCAGCTTCTGACTTCTGCTGGCTTCAGCTTCTAAGGACTTGGCATCTTTTATTAGATGGCTTGGAACTGTGCTGGTTTCTGCCTTTCTGTGACACAGGATTGGGGCTCCTGCATTTGCATCACCAAGGGGATGCACTGGGGACTCCATGTGCAGACACAAGGATCTCCTGCCAAGGGTCCTTGCAGGAATAGAGCACTAGAATGGGACCTCACACTGCTATTGCTGTCACTTCTGGCCTCTTATTTTTGTGAGCAAACAAACAACTGGGGGTTTTGTTTGCAAGGATGTTGGAACATCTGCGCTATGGAGGACTTTCTCATTCCTCTGTTATTTACAAACAACATAAACCCCAGTTCCCAGTGTTGCCATGTTTATACATTCCAGTGTTTTCTGGGTGTACTTTCAATGCATTTCTGCTGCTGACACACTGTAATGTTGACTGCCTCAGCAGCATCCCAAGCGCAGCAGTGCCTGCACATGGTGAGGGCTCACATCTGGCAACCGGGCGTGAACGCCCACCCTGGCTTAGGGTCTCGATAACAGCGCATCGCAGTGGGACGGTCAGGACTTGATCGAAACTTGGAAAGCCCGGGTGTTATTTTTTGTTTGCATGAGAACAAAGGAGAGCATTTATGCCATTTCCCAAGAAGCCGGGTTTGCGAGGAGCTCCCGAGGACTCTCTTTTCCCCTTAAAACAAAGGAACCTTCTTTACCCCCGCACTCGTTCCCGAGGCCGGCTCCACCGCCCCACACCACAGCCTGTCACAACCAAGCTCCGCATCCCTCCTCGACGCCCCATCCCGGCAGAGCCGGGAAGGAGCATCCAAGGCCCCGCTACCCACCTCCCTCGCCCGCCGCCCGGGGTAAGGAGGGGTGAGCGGGCGGTGGCGACGGCGGGGCGGGCCGGGGGAGGAGTTAGTCTGCGCGGAGGAAGCGCCGGGCACCTCGCGGCGGCGGCGGCAGCGCCGGGCGGGCGGTTGGGCGGGCAGGTGAAGGCGGCGGGCCGTGGGCACAGCGCCCCGCTTATTGTTCTAACTTTTCGGGGTGGGTTTGTTCTTGTTGCCCTGTGCGCACAGCCCCCCTCTCACCCGAGTATTTATTGGGTTTCGGACAAGACGCGCTTTCTCCCCTTCCTCCCGCCTCTCCCCAGGGAGCCGTCGGCGCGGAGCGGCGAGGGGAGGCGCGGCGGCCGCCTCGCTGTGGGGGCGATGCCCCCGCCTGCCTTGGCGCCTCCCCGTGCCGGCCCCGCCGCCTTCCCTTTGTGCCATCGGGCCCGGCGCGACGCCTGTCCCGGGAGCCGGCGCCCCGCGGCGCCCCGCGGAGGGAGGTAAGGGAGGTTGCCGCCCCGCGCCCCGGCAGCCATGCGGACCCTGCGACCGGAGCTCGCCTCCCTCCTCCTGCTCGGTAAGTGGCGGGCGGCGGAGGGGGAGGGATGGGATGGGACGGGACGGGGGTCCTACCTCGCAGGTCTTCCCGGAGGGTCACCCCTGCCGAAAATACCCAACGCCTTCCCCCGGGAGTTGTCACTGCCCGCTGCGTGCCTGCAGTGGGAGGGAGGAGGGGGAATGAATAAATAAATATATATATAAATATATAAATAAAATAAGTCGGTGTTCCCGCTTCACCTGCGATACCCCCGTAACCATCCCCCGCCGAGCCCCTGGGGGCGGTGCGGCGTCCGCCCGGAGCGGGTGGCTGGGCCGTGAGAGCGTCGGGGCCGAGCAGGGCTGGGCAGGGCACCTCCACCGCTCCGGGCTCCGACATCACCTTAGGACGCTGAGCAGCCACCGGAGCTGCTCCGTGAGGGGGTCAGGGACCGGCGGCTGGGAAGGGCACGGTAAGGGTAGGGAATCCCGGGTAGGTCTTTAGCTTGCACAGTGAAGGCAGAGGAAGTGCCTGGGGGGTAAGGTAGGCTGCGGAAACAAAGTCCTCGGCTCTCGAAGAGTACGTGTAAATGTCGAGGGAAGGCAGTCCCTGCTGTCGTAAAATGCAGTTTGATTGCTTTGTGCTGTCTCGCCAAACTCCTCCTGCAGTCTCTTCTCTTTCTGTCAGCGTTTTACCTTGTGAACCGTTAAACGTGTGTCTTTGTCCCATCCCATAAGTACCTGCCCAGGAGGTGACTGTGGACAGTTCTGTAAAGTACTCTGGGAGGGACCCCGCTGCTGGGTGAGAGGTGCTGTAGCAGTGCAAAATTCTTTCCTACAAATTTGACAAAAGCAGAATACAAGGCAATTAAAATGTCTCTTACATCTCTTGCGGCAGCCCATGTGTCTGGTTTAGTATTGAGGAGTTGATAGGAACGTTTGTGGTAAATATAGTACAGCACCATCACACTGCTTTCTGCCTGTGTATGTACAGAGCAGCTTTGGAGTTGTTTTGATTTGCCTTTCATTGGTAAGATTTTCTGCTGGCATTAATGCTATTGAGGGAAGAAGCAGCAAGGCTGCTGTTGTACTGTTTTGAGAATTGTCACATACCTGCTCTGCCAATTTGGAAACAACATCTTCACTTGAATCACAGTGTGCTTCTGTGTCTCTAATTTGCATGTGTGGTTTTTCATGCTGTCTGTCGTTAGGAAGAGGGAGAGAGATGACTCTTTGAAATGGTTTTGGAGAAGGTTCAAAGTTCCCTTAGCTAGTAGCTTTCTTCCTTGGCTTCCCTGAAAAAAGCCATCTGAAAGCTAAGTTTATCCCAGGGTGGTTTTGCTCCATGAGTGCAAGTGATCTGTTGTAGCCCACAAGATGGGTGTAGACAAACGGGAGTCGCTTGCAGCCTCGGCTTTGTGTGCTCAATCTCTCCTGTTGAAGAACAATTATATCGCTGTGGATTAAGTCTTCCTAATATGGAACGAGTGAGAGAGCGGCTGGTTTCCTGCACACTGCTCCAAAGCTGATGCAGCAGCATAGCAGCAGAGGGCATCCATCGTCCTGCTGAAGGCTTCCTGCAGCGGTACAGAAGTGGGACTCGCCAGACCTGGGCTGGACACCCTGTGTCTGTGCTAACCCCACTGCCTGACCAGCTGCCAAGGCTGCCCTGACTCGCGGAGTGCAGGAGCTGGCTTTCTGGGTTTGACCTAAAGCTGGCTCTGGTGTGCCTTTGCCCTCCCTGGGCTGGAGGTGAACTGCGAGGTGCCTTTTGTCACTTAAAGAATTGGTCCCTAAATCCCATGGACATTTCTAGTTCATAAAAGCATTGTGCTGGCCTCCTTGTGTCAAACGGGGGTTGTTGTTAACGGTAGGAAGCATACCATGTGCGTGCTTGGAGTTAGTTTTCTTATGGTATTTTTCACCTGGGTTTCTTGAGACAGTTGATTTGCATTTGCCTAGCTGCTGATTTTAACAAAACTAGGGATGTGTGACCGCACCTCAAAACCTCAAGGTGCACAGAAGTGCTTTAGGTTGCTGTTTGTAAAACTGAGGCATCATTTGACTTGATGGGGAAGATGCTGGAGTAAGAGGCCTTATTTAGTAACATAAATCACTGACTGGCTAGAAAAGGACTGTTGCTTTCCAAACAAGTAATGGTAGTGGTAGCATATAGTCAACTATAGGTTGTGTATGCAGAAAAAGAAATGCAACTCAAATTTTTCCTTGTCTTTTTGCAAACTCATTGGAATCGCCGAAAGAGGAATTGTGGTTGTGGAAAGAGCCAGTGGATGATTTAATATAACATATCAGGTTATTAGCTAGCTACAAGAATGCAAGTAACTGCAAAACCAGAGTTTGAAAACCCACATCTGGCATGTGGGTGTAACATTTGTAGATCTATGCTGGTTTTTCCCCTCTTGCTGCAGTGTTTGTTGCAGGGTTCTTTAAACAAGTGGCACTTCATCACAGCAAGTACAAAATGGGAAAATAGAGCAAGTGCTGTAAATAATCCTCATGCAGTGATGAGACCATTAATACTTGTGCCAGCCAGTGCTAATCCTGTGTGTAGTTTCAAGATTTACCTTCTTTCTTTTGCAAGGATGCAAAGTATGGTACTCCTCATATTTATAGTGTAATATATAGGAAACACAATAGGCTTCTGGGGAATGCTGAATTCATTCATGTCAGCGACTGGTTTATGAATAGTTCAGCTTTTGAGTCTCTTGCAGTCTCCAGTATACCACCTGTAAATGCAATTTACAGCTCTTTGTGTTCAAGCATTGCGTATGTATATACGTACATAGACTCATTACCCTCTTCCTCTCTCTATGCATAGTAATTGGTGATTTATTTGTGATTCCTAGAGGGCTGTAGAGCCTGTGTAAGGTCTTGAAACTTCAGCTCACTTGTAAATGGTGTGTTGGAGTGAAATAATGATACAGAAGTGACTCCTGAAGAAAGAAAGGAGCATCTTGAAGGCTCATCTCCCAGAGGGGAAGGGGTGCTGGCTGGGAAGCAGCAGTGTGCAGTTGACTGCTGCTCAATTGTTTGGCTGTCAGCTGTCACACCCTCCTGCTCTTCTGCTGCCCCTGTGGGCACATGGGTTGAGGGGGTCCATATGGGGCTGACATACAAGCCTAGGTGCACTACAGCTGAAGGTGGCTTGGCTGGAGGAGTAAAGGCAAAGAGATTGACAGAGTGGGTGTTGCAGACCCAGTATTTGGGGTTGTTTTTGTTTACCAAAGGTAATGTTGCTGGTGCCTCATCTGCTCGTCCATGCATTGTTAGCAACAGTGGCCAAGATCATGCTTTCTCCATCTATGTCTGCCCAAAGCCCTCTGCTGCAAACTTTGTTTTGCAAGCCCATCATGCTGCCCTCACCCTTGTGTTTGCTGCCTCTAGGTCACTGCGGAGTGCTGGACCTGGACTGATCCCAAGGGTGATGGGTTGGCCTTTGGCTCTGCTTCTTTTGAGGAATGTGTTGGATGGGGTGGCCCTTGCTGCTGCCTCATTTCTGCATGTGGTTCAGCTGGCTCTCTGGGTTTGCGAGTGCAGCAATTGGTGCCAGGCTGGCAGGCTCCACTCTTGCACATCCCCAGATGTAATTCTTCATGGGGAGACTCGCTCCGTGCAGTCTTGGCCAGACTGCCTGACATCCTGAGGCTCCTGCAGATCCTGTTTATTTACACAGGAGGTTTTGGTTTATGCGAATTGTCATCTTTTAGTTGACCTTCTGTCAAGTTAGATGTCTTTATTAAAGCAGTTTTTATCGTAAATCAAGTGTGTGCTTTGAACGCTTTTACCAGACCCATTATATAAAGTGAAAGGCAGAATAAACAGTGCTGCAGGCCACAGGGAGGGGGTGAAAGAAAGAGGGTCATAACGAGAGCATTGCTTCTGCGTTGGGAGGCTTACTGAATTTTTTGGATCAGGAAACTGCTTTTTCTTTAAAATTTTAAAAGGAAAGTTCTTCTTTTTGTCTCTCTTGGCTTTCTTCTTACCCCTGCAAAATCAGTCATGGATTCAGCCATTGACCTACGGGTTATACAGTCTAGTATGACACTGGAGGTATTTTAGTTGGTTTAACTTAGATGAATCAGAGTGCTGTAAGCTGAAAGAGTACTTTGTATTGTCTGATTGTTACTGATCTGCAGACCCTGCCCAGAAACTCACAGCTTTACAAGCAGGATTGGGATTTATTCCTTGTTGCTAGGGTTCCACTTCTTATGAATTGACTTGTCTGCTGATATCAAGGACACTTAGGCTCTCCAACCAGTGTCTGGAAAACTGCAGTTTTGAGATTTGCCTCTGATTTTCAAGTTGCTAAATACTCCTTAATGATAACCCACTAAATTGGTTTCAACTCTGTTTTTATATTGGCATCTCTTTCCTAGTCATATAAAATTCTCTTAAGGAATAGGTCTCTGGTTAAATGCTAGGAGACATTTAGCATCTGTCTCCTATCAACTATGGAGAGGTTAAAATGGAGCCTTTCCTGACAAAGTAGGGTTTGATCAAATTGCAAGGCAGAGAAATTGGGTCTGCGGCTGCCTTCAGAGAGTATAGGATGTCTGTGTGCATATATGAACTCTAACCTGTTGCACACCCTATGTGCAGCAGCATGCCAAGAACATGCTTCCAGTAATGTATGTTAGTTAGCTTTTTGTCATTAGGAGGTTTAATTAGGAAATGGCAATGAGACAAGAGGAAATCTTGCCTTTCTAGCTGCTGCTAAAGTCATATTTCAGTAAATAATTGAACATGAGCAAAAAAACCAAGGCTATCTCAGCTACGTGATAGGAAGCTTTTCTCAAAAAGGGAGAGGCTTTGACACTCAAGACTTGCACTGTTGCTGCATAGGTGCTTGCACAATCACTAAAAAGCAGAGCAGCTTCTGAAAGGACTTGTCCCAGTCTGGTTCCTGCCTGGCATGGGGAGCAAAAGATGCAGGCCAGCATGCTCATGTGAGGAACAGGTTGGAGGGACTTGCTGGATTTGATAACTAACTTGTCAAAATCAGAAAGTACATAGAGGGATTGTGGAGGACTCATCTGACTTGAAGGTAGTTCTGGTTTTCACATGGCTTTTAAAGTGTCAAAGACTCACAAGTACAGAAGAAACAGACAGGATCATGTGTATTTATTATCTTGTTCCTGAGTGGTGTACTTGCCACCTTCTTGGCTGACTTCTTTCCTACCAAGGTATTGATTCTATTTGGGACTCAAAAAGATATCTAGTGCTTCTCCTGGCTTGACAGCTGTAAGCCTTTGCCAGCCACAAGGGCTGAGGCTCCTGCTGAAGTGTGAGAGGGATACCTGTGCAGTTTGTGGCCTCAAAGCTGGCCCCACTGGGATAGCGGAAATGAGCGATATCCAGAGCGTATGCCACTGGACAGCTGCACAGTCATTAGCACTGCTGAGCATTAGACTAATACTGGTTGTTTGGTTTGGGATTCTGGGTTTGGTTTTTCTGGCCCTTGCAAAACAGCTTATCAGGGTCTGACATAATCTGAGGTGATTTCAACTGCTAGGTTTTGTTTTGCTTTAACTGGTGGCAGAAGTCTGGAATCAGTGTCATTTGCTTGGTGTTCCCTACTCCACACACAAAAGCAAATGGTTTTGCTCTAAAGCAAATACATTCCCTTCTGGAGCTGTCATGATTACAGGGAGAAGAGCAGGCAGTGGGTGGTGCATCTGAGTTTTTTGGGGATTATTTTGTTTGCTTTCTTGATGGTCATTTTTCCCCTCCTGCTGCATTCCTGATATGCCTGCCTGAGGCACATTGCCACTTCTATGGCTTTTGGGCTTTGTATGGAGGTTGATAAGCTTGTTAAAGAGAGCTGGGAGCACAGGGTGAGGTAGATGTGTTTTTCTATGGACTCTCTATTGCTAAATATGTGTTCTGTGTTTGAGGGGAACTCAGCACTGATCCATGCTGCTGTGTGAAATGGATGGTTTTGGAAGCTTTTAGAGGAATGGAGGCTTGAAGAGAACCTAAAAAAGCAAAAGAGTGTTTGCCTCTCAGCGCAAGAAGGGCTCTGATCCCTCATGGGTATCAAGATCTGGCTGCTTAGATAAATTGTGATTTTTGACTTCTTGGATGAATTTTTTGTCTCCATTCAGCATCATCACCAGGGATGTAGGAACCTGTCTAGGTTTCTCCAAATCTCACTGAAAGCATAGCTGGACCTTGCGTAACAGCCACAGAAGGTGGTAGGTACTTGTTGCCAGAAGTCATCCAGAGGCTCTTTGCTCCAGAAGACTGTACCGCTGGAATCTGGCACTTATTAACTCAAGTTACCCAGTACCTAGAATCTAGCCAAAGGGCTGTGGCTGGCTGCCAGGCTGAAATTACCAACCTGGGTGTCAAGCCTTGTTGGTTCCTTCTTGCTGACTTAAAATAGGAGCTCCCAACAAGCATGTGTGCCAGTCTTTCTTCTAGTCATGATTCTTCTTACAGTTTCGTAAAGTATTCGAAGTAAGTATAGTAGTTACTAATATTTATTCCTTTCTAAGCAATTATCTGAATGCATTTATCTCCAGTGTGCTTTCAAAGTATTCTGCCCCCTCTCACTGTATCATTTCATCTTGCTGGCTTAGTGCTTTCTGCTCCCTCCCTTCTCACACAATCACAGAAAGTCTCAGGGCAGACATACTGCCCGCACTTGTATTTGACAGTGCCTGTAAACATTACTGTTTGGGGGCGGGGGCAGATACAGAAATCCTAGGCAAAACTAGAGCTCCTTCCCTAGAACCTACTTCATTTAGCAAAAAGCCAGTCTCACCTTGCCTCCTTTTGTTTTCCTTAGTCCTCAGCTTCTTCCACCTCCTGAATACTCTGTCAAGCTTGCTTTTCCCCTCCTGGAGATTCCTATATCCCGTGTTCCTGTTCTGCTGTCTAATCCCATTGTAGAGGAGGGGTGTTTGCTCTGTCTTGCAGGGACGATTGCTTAACTGCCCTGCCAGGTACTAAGGCGCTTTGCGATGAAGGGCATGAATACCAAGAGAAACTGGGCTGGCATTGTGCCATTTCCAGGCTTTCTGTTGACTGCCTGTGGCCTGCAGACGGTGTCTTAAGAGCTCCTGCTGAAGGGTTTGACCTTTATGCCTGCAGTGTTGCCCGGCACCTACAGCAGGAGTCACAGCATGAAAGTTCCAGTGTTTTCTTCTCACTGGTGATACAATTGTAGGCAGGTTGCTCTCTCTCTGCTCTCATCTTCTTGTAGTAGAGAGAGTGGTTTGAAAGCTGTCATGGGTGGCTTGTTGGAGAAGTGCAATGCTAGTGCTGATTTTTTGCCTGCTGCCATTAAACAAGCAGGCTGCTTTTTTCTTACGCATGTTGGGAGCGTAGCATGGAAGATATCGTTGTGCCCTGATTGATTTCACTCTTGTTGTTAGGAAAGGAAGAGAATTGATTTTTTACTTTGTGCTCTGCGGTGTTACCTACCTGCACAGGCTCTCTCGCTTATCCTACATGAGTGGGACCAGCCACTCCTTGCCACCTCATTGCATTTGTGAGGCATAACCCACATGAATGTAATTTGGAGCTGCTGTGATTCATTCCAGCCGTCAGTGTTACAGTGGCACAGTTTATCTATGGGTCACTGGCATGTAAGGAACTGTTACGTTTAATCAGTCCCGTGCCATGAGCTAGCTGGCAGTTAAATCTAATCCAGAGTGTGTAGCTGCCAAATGCTTTAAGTCACCAAGCACTTGCTCCTTTCTGCTGTAAATAAGGCAGACTTGAACAAGAACAGCTTCAGGTTGCTGCCTGTGAGCAGGGATCAGAGATCAGCTTTGGGTGCCTGTGCTGCAGAGGGTTAGAGGTTGTCCAGTGTCTGCATTCTTGCATGTGTTTAATTCTTGCCTGACATGCCTAGTTTTGTTTTGTTCTTTCCTTGCTTGTGCTGCTTTTACACCCCATCCACGCCTCTTGAATTTTCCACTTGTACCTGCAGTGTCCCTCTGCAGCTGCAATGATGTGCTTGAAATCAGGTACATCACCTTCTGCTGAAGGTGGGAGAGGGGAGGCTAAAATCTTGCAGTTTCTCTGCCTTTGTGGGGCAAGTCATGGGATATCACCCCATTTAAATGGAATTTTAAATGGAGTAACTTTGCAAAAGTAAAGGATGAAGACTGCCAGTTGCTATGCATACATGTTTGCCCTTGGTTTGGGTTCTCCCAGAGAGCTTGGCAGAGGACCCTTGCTGCCCTGCAGCTACCATGTGAAGAAAGGACAGTGCTTACTGCAGCAGTTACTTGGATACTGCAGATATTTAAACCTGATACTGCAGCAGCCTGGCCCTGGTGCTCCGGCTGACTTTATTTCAGCCTTTGCAGGTTAGAAGGTGGCAGCAAATGCGTGGTTGGTTTTTAACTGGTGGAGGTGGTAAGGCCATCTGAGACAGCCCTGAGGTGCTGGGGTAGCATAGGGTGGGCAAGGAGTTAGTCTTGGAGACGTCTGTCATCTCTTCTCAGAGGATTGCCCATGCTGGCTAGTGCCACCCTACTTCTGGCTCTCATCTGGATCACAAACCTGTGTGGTTTAGTCTGTCCCTGTCTTCTGGCTGGTTTGTTTTGGGGAAAGATGTAGGGTGAGAGGGGAGAGCATGAGGGAAGATTTATTGTGTATCAAACACCTAATAGCTGCTCTAGCAGATCCACTGGGATATATTACTAAAAGCATCCGAATGATCTCAAGGTAATGGGTTTGAGCCTTGGAAACTCGCTTGCTGGGAAGGGCAGCCCAGGGCCTTATGCTCGGCTCCTGGAGGAGGAGAGCTGGGTTCCTGGCATGGATTGGAGCAGGAGTTGGCTTTTTGGGGTGCTGGCAGCTACCCATCCCTGTGTGAGAAGGAGCTGGAGCCATGCACAGGGCTTTGGCATAGCAAAGGAATGACTTGGGAGGCTTGGCCAAGCATCAGCTCCTGCTGTTACCTCGGAAATGTAGACTACCAGCGATTGCAGCTGTGTGGAGGCCAGCTAGGTCCCTGAAGAGATGTAATCTGAGGAAAGGGTAATTTTCTTCACAGAGACATCTGGGTGTTGGTGGAAGAGAGGGAGATGCACAGAGGAACGTGGCGGTAGCTGAGGCCAGCACTCTGGCCACTGGCAGCACCTGTGGCTCCCATCCCAGCTGCAGGACCTGGCTCTGCTGCTCCCATTTCTTCTCACCACTGCTGTTCCTGAGGTAGCAATATCTGCCTTCCACCTCTGGGAGCTGGGGATGGCCTGGAAAAGAGATGGGTCGTTTCTCAGCTGAAAAATGACGGTTGCAAAGGTTGGGTGAGAAGGGGTTCCATTAGGTCTGGAAGTTGCCAGTGGAGCCATGGAGACCCCTGAGGTAGGTGGGGGTGATGAGGCAGAGGCAAAAATGAGGATGGACAGATACAAAAGAAATGCATATACATGATCCTGAAAGTGCTGCGTTAGAGGTTCTGTCGTTACTGGGGTGATCAGCATCAGTTTCTAAATCGTCCTCCGTATGTGAATGCGAGTCTTGAGTGTGGGTAGGGTGAAGCGAGGCTTCTGGGGAAGTGTGCTAGCGGGAGGCCAAAAATAAATGATCAAAAGCAAGAATTGAGAAATTAACAAAACTAAACGGATGTATACAGCTCTAAGAAAAGGGTGTTGTAGTTGAAAGCGTATTTTTGAAAATCTATGTGCTTAGTCATCTTACAGATAACTTCGCTATTTTTACCTTCTTTGCTCTGATGACACTTTGCTGTCTATTATGGGTCTAGCATCCGCATTCTTTTCTAGTGTACAGGGGAAACATCTGCTAATTTTGGGTTGGCATTTTTAAGCTGCTATACCTCTTGGCTGTGAAATAAAATACTGTTCTTTAAACTGTTTGAAAGGAGTATAGCTGGCATTACTTCCCCTTCTAGCCCTTTTTTTTTGAGCCCATCTCCCATGTCTGCAGTCAAATTTGAATAGAGAATGTATTCCCTTGCCTTTTCAAATGTAATAAGGAGTGTGCCCTCAAGTCCCCCAAACAGAATAGTAGTGATGTTTGGGTTCAGCACAGTAATCTACTGGGAAATGAATGTAAGATCAAGGGCATTTGCAGATTTTTATCTCTTTGTGCTTGCAGGGGCTGTGGCATTGCTAGCAGGTTGCTCACAAATGGTGGTTTAGATAACTTCACTTGCAGGCAGCAAAATTTGCATCTTGGCATTCCTGTTTGATCTGCAAGTAGTGATGAGAGCTGTATACTGAAATTGAGATTTTCTGAGTTGCAGTCTGCAGTCATTAGGGCAGTGCTTAGACCCCGGAGGCTTTCTTCATGTTTTCATCCTGTTTCAGTAACTGTGTCTCTTGTTATCTTGTTCCTGAATGTTTTCTCTTGTAAGAGGAGACTGTTTGTTGCAGTTGTTAAACCTCAAATGTCTTGAGTCTCCCTTAGGGAAGATGAGGAACAGTTCCTGAGGTTTCTGTGTAAGCGGAGTATAGAAACACCTACTTGTCTTTCCCAAGTATACACCAGGAGCTATTACTGGTGCTGTCCTAACCAGCTGATGGATTCTGGCTGCTTCAGCCTCTGTTCCTGCCTCTTCCTCACTTGCTGCGTTTAATAATGGGGTTAAGTGAGGAGTTTAGTAAGGGAGCTGGAGTTTCTGTTTTCTTGGGTATATAATGGTATGGGATGCCTCTAGTTCCTTTTGTCAGAGCACTGTAGCTAGGAGGTGTTTGGGTGTTTGGTCTCCTGGCTGGATATAGCCATGCATATTTTAGTGAAATGTGCATGGAATAAACACTGGGTACATCACCTGGGATGAACACTGCCTGGAAGCCGGGGTTGGGAGCTGTGCTTGTCTTCGGCAAGATTTGAAACGTTTGGATGTGAAGAGTTTTTTGTACCCTGTATTTGGTTCCTATTGATTCAGTGATTTATACTGTTCCTCCTTATGCTCTCTAAAGCCAGCCAGCCAACCTTAGGAAAGGATTATCTGAGTAGAATTCTCTGATGCATTGCCATCAGTTACTTCTTTCCCCCTCTTTCACAGTGCTGGTGTGACCCATTGCCATATCACATGCTGGGATCAACCCCTGGGCTTGCCAGAGCCCCTCGGTCCTGCTTCAGGAGACAGGTTGCGCCCTGCTTGTGTGCCATGGAGGAGATAGCTGTGGTGGTCTTGGGGACACCCCCCCAACCTATGGTGGCCATGGCTTTGGGTGCTGGGGGTGGCTTTTGTGTGCTCTGGGACATGTACCAGGAGCAGCCATGCACCAGCAGTGCCCTGATGTTACCTTGTGAGCATTTACTTTTGCTTCCCTGTCTGGAGGTGGTATTTCATAGCTGCTGTGGGTAGGTACTCACCAAGCCATGCTTGTGCATGCTTAAATGCAATCTGTGTCAACTTTCACATGCAGTCTGCTGCAGTAAACTGAGGAGGGGGGATGGCATCAGCAGCTCTCAAGGGCTTGCTCTTCCCAGCTTCCTGGCCCTCCCTCCCTTCCTCCCTTCTCCCTGTCTTTGGTCTCCTCCAGCTCTGTCAGTCCCCAGCAGTTCAGACCTGCATGTGTGGTGTTCTGATGTCATTGCTTTATCTGTTCAGCTTATATCAGGCAATTGCTGTTAAGGCTTATAATCGGTCTAAGAATCTCTGGAGTGCAGCTATTTACAGAAAAAAAAACACACCCTTCAAGACTTGCATCAAACAAGAGTTTTATTTTCCTTAATTGAATTCCTCTAGAGTCTGATGACTTGGGCATGCTGAAATCAGATAAATAAAAAGCCTTCCTCCCTGGTAGCTTAACTCTCTGATCGGAGGGAACTCGGCTCTTCGAAGTAAGTAGCTGAAGATCAAAACTGCTGCACTGGGGAATATATGCAGGAGGATGCTCAGTGTGGTGTATTGGCTGAGAAAGGGTTTACCTCCACCTCTCCACCGCTTCCTTTTCTCAGTTGTTTGGGGAAGATACTTTGTTTAGTGACAAATGCTGTTTAGTCACCCTCAAACACATAATCTCTGTCTGGAAACTGGGACTTCTTTCTTTCAGGCCTTCTGGTAAAACCGCAGCCCTGCAAAGGGGCAAGTCTGCTCTTGCTAGTTGAGCTGTATTGCCTTTGGAGCATCTCTTGGGCTGTGCTGCCCCATCTCATCACATGGGTGCTGAGACGTGTTGCTCTGGGAGACAGCAGAGCATTTGGACTTGTGCCCAAGGTGTGGTGTTGCTGAAGTGATGCTGTAATCCTGAAAAGATCCAGTTTACAGCTTTTTCCAAACTCCATAATCAAGTGAGACTGTGGTCATTAAGGTCATGTCCCCTTCTCCATTGCATCTGTAGTTCTTGTCTTGGTGCCAACAGCTGGGGCCCCTCTCATTCAGCAAGTGCTGTTGGTTAGTCCAGGATCCTTCTTTCCTGTGCCTAGATCGCACATGCCATAGCAAGGTACCTTGCTTGCCAGCCAGGCTTCGGCTTATCTTGGTTTTCAGCAACACCACTTTCCCCCTTCAGGGTCTTTCTGCTGTCTCCCCTCCCCTCCCATCCCTGTTGCCAGCTTTCTTCTTGCATGCTAGACTTGGATTTTTCCCTACACCTCTCCTTCTGTCAATATTTGTGTCCCATATCTGTTTACACCTCCGACACAGTGACATCTGCCTGCACCCCCCTGGGACACTTTTTCTACCATCTCTCCCATGTCCCGGCCCCACCATCTGCTGCCTCTGCTCTGCTGTCATGCAGCGGATTGAGGCCGGCATGAGTTCCCTGACTGCAGCAACCTCTCTGTCTCTGAGAGTGCTCGGGTCCTTCACTCTGCTTTGTCCTCATAAATGCTCTAGCTTCTCCTGCCCTCTTGAATGTCACTAATGGTACTGGTATTCCCTAGCGTGGATAGCCCCTTCTCCACCATCAGATTTGCTTCTTAAACCTTGCTGACTTTACAAAGAGGACTGGCATGCAAATAAGAGCTTGCCTTTACCTGGGGATTTGTTCTGTACTTCTCCTTTTCTCTGTGCTTTTCACAAGGGTGGATTTTCTAACCTTTTTACTTGCGTTAAGGGTCCCAGCTCATTTTCCCTTGTCTCTGTCATTTGCTTTGCTATGTGTAGCCTCTGCCTCGGTGCAAAGCTGCTTTATCCCCTCCTCCTTCAGCAGCTGCTTTATCCTCTGCAAGCCCCATGGGACACTGTCTGGAGCTGTTGCCTCCCAGCTCTCTGCCAGTTTAGTCTGCCTCTGTGATTTATTTTGCAGAGGTTTTTTTAATAGCACCCGCTGCTCTACATCTCAGCTGTGATCCAGTGTTACCTTCCTTGACTTCAAAATTGCCCTTGTGATAATCAGTTTTGGTCTCTTTCTCTAATGGTTTCCTGCAAGCCCTGTTGTCTTTGCCTTCTGCCTCTCTTGACAGAGCTTTTTTTACAGCCTCATGAGTATACTCTGTCCAGCTTCAGAGTTTTTCTGGGGGCTGTAAGGGGCCTGTTCTGTGCTGCTGACTCTTTCTACAGTCCCTGCCACTTGGTAATTTTACCCACTAATAAATATTGGACTGGCCTTTCTGATGTTACAAATTTGTATTTTTTCTGTTCAAATTAAAATCTCGACCTCTGGCACTTACATGCATGTGCATGCACCTGAATCGCTCTGCTTAAGATGTGTAAGCTGCAGCACTTCCTATCCATCTCTGCCTCTGAAATTTGTTAAGGTTTTTTAATGTATGCTCGTTCCGCTGAACTCTCAGATTAGTTCCTCCTCTTCTGCCCTGCCAAACGCAAGATGCTTGTCTTCCCTTTAAAAGCCCTTCTTAGCCTTGTTGTACCTTGTCTTTTCTAGCACTTCCTCCCTCTGTGGTTTTCTGTTCCCAGCCTCTGCCTCTTGTTGCGTTTCCTCAGGCTGGGTTCTCAGAGAAAGATGGCTTATCTAATGGTGCTGCCTTGTCTGTCACCACTTCCTGGGTAACCTGACTGCCTTTTGGCCAATTTCACACAAATTTAATGGGAGTGGGGAGCTTGGAGACAAACAAGTTCCTGCAAGTCTTGTGAAGAGCAGGAAGCTGAGTTTGGCGGGTGGCAGGGGGCTGAGGGAGCCTGTTTTCCTCAAGTGCTCTAGCAGTGCCTCCAAATGACTGTGGCAGCTGTAGGAGAAGCTGCAGCTGGAGCTTGCAGTCAAATTATTAGTCTCAGAGGCAGCCTCCTGCCTCCTTCCTGAAGGCATAGGAAGCTAGGCTTCATTAAGTCTCCTGCTCTTAAGGTTGTTTGTTAAAAATGGTGGCTTGGAGCCTTTATTATTTTCATGTGTGTGACTGGGAGTAACCTGCAGCACTGCTTCACCTGATGCCTTGCTGCAGGGCTTGTTAAAAACCTGCCATATATGTCTCCCAACAGAAGGAGATTACAGCACTTCCCTACATGTTGTCTTGCTTTCTCCTGCTCCACAGCCTCTCTTGACCCATCTGTTGCCTGTCTGAAGGTGCTTTTCATAGTATGGCTGAGCTGGTGGAATGTCCCAGCTGCTAATAAGAAGGGTTGTTTGCCACTGTTCCTGAGCACCAAAGAAAAAAGTGTTCATGTGGTCTTTAGTGGAAACAACTCTTTCCTTGGGTTATTTTTCTTTCACCACGTATGGGAGTCAGACATGGGGAGAGGAGTGTATGTGTTGCTAGGAATAAAGTGGATGGGGAAGGCAAGACTGCTTCTTTTTTTACATGACGGCTGGCACATTAATCAGCTTAACTGCATTGTGAAACCACATTTCTAAACTGAATTTCCTGGGATGAAGGTGTTTCTGCTGCTGTTTTCACCATAGTGGAGCTGCCACAGTGAGGCTGCTCTGTGTAGGTGCTTGATGCTGAGCTAAGGTAAGTCAAAGCTGATGGCAGCAGTGAATGCAATCCTGTTGGTGTGACCTTCATGGAATTGTTGAGGTTGGAAGGGATCTCTGGAGGTCATCTGCTCCAGGTCCCCTGCTCAAGCAGTACTATCTAGAGCTTGTTGGTTAGGATCATGTCCAGACAGCTTTTGAGTATTTCCAAGGATGGAGACTCCACAACCTCTTTGGGCAGCCTGTGTCAGCACACAGTGTTTTCTTGTGCTTTCCAGCTGGTCACTCCCCCCGCTACATGGGGTTGTTCCTCCTTACTAATAGTGTTATGAACATGAATAAAGGGAATGAGTGTATCTTTCTTCCTCCCAGACTGGAAACAGTAGTAAGGTAATGCTTCCACATCTTTTTGTTTTCTATTCCAGATACCAGAAAGCACCTGTCCTCCCATTTGAAATGGGAGCTTTGGTAATTTGGTGACAACTGCTGATAGCTTGACATGCTACAGAGACTAATAAATTACAGTGTAAGGAGATGAAGAGTTCTAACATCCTAATTAGCAATAAGAGGCAGCAGGTAGCTGAAAAATCTCCCTGGATCTGTTTCTCTTTTCAGGCTTGGTGTCTAATGAATCACACAAGTTTTGAGAGGCAGCATCTTGCTGGTATTTTGTGAACAGGGAATAAACCAGAAGAATTTTGGGGAGGGGGAATGGAAACTGTCTGCCCTTGAACAGCTATGCTTTGTATTCTTGTAACCCTTTATGGTGGGTGGCAAACTGGTTTAGAGAAGTGCATGCTTTTAGCCAATACAATTGACTGTGGGGATAACTTAATTTGCTGTTTACCTGAAAGCTCTTTCTGCTGAAGAGGAGGTACAGGATGGCAAATTGGATGTTGTCTCGTGCTAATGGCCATGGCTGAGGGGCACAAATGTTTCTTTCACATGCCAGAAGGAAGCAGGAGAGATCACTTGTGGCCACATTCATTTCTAGATATTATACTTCATAACTCCTTGCAGTGCCATTTCTGCAGAACTGTGTGCTCAAAAGGAGGTGGAAGCAGGTACAGAGCCCATACTTAAGGATACAGCTGGTGTGCTTTGGGAGGTAGGAAGAGATGTGTAGCATGGTAGTTTGTCATCAGCTCATCAAACCTGTCAATATTTAAGATTATTGTTAAGTGTCTCTCCTTAGAAAGCAAATGAGTTGGGGTTAAGCAATTCATATTTAGAACTGTTTGAGGGTGTTGATTTGGAGGTTTGAAAGGAGATACTGTAGCCCAGCCCAGGACAGGCACACAGGTACAGGTCTCAGAAAAAGTCAATGTGCTGAACTCTTAAATGTGATCCTCACTAAAGTAAGAGAAAGCCTGGAGTCACTCAGAGCAAGGGGAGGGGAAGGAAGCCAAATAAGCAACTTCCACGAGTATGGAAAGATGGGCCAAAACACTAGAGTTTCTCTTGGAGGTGAATGAAGGGTGGCATCTGTGTGTGCTCCCTTGCTCCATTTGTTTCAGATGAAGAGAGCAAGAAGCTTTGCTTTACTTAAGGAAAAACAAATTTGGGGGAAGGTAAGGAACCAGGCTCTTTGTTGATCAGAAGTATTTTGAGAGACCTCCTCATGAAAAAGAGGAAATTCCTTTAATGAAAGGCTGGGTAGTATATGCTCTTTCCGTTTGGCAAGGATATGGTGAAGGTGAGATTTAGGACTCTACATTCTTTCCTGGGAGAGTGTTTTAAGCATCTGGGATGTTATGAGGTGAATTACAGCAATAACAGGAGCATTCAGTTGTTTAATATTGGGAGGGATTTCAGAGCATGCAGGAAAATGAAAAAAGGAGTTACATTAAAACATTATTGACTGTGAAGCAAAATGAAGTTTCTTACTGTCTGAGAGTGAGTGATCAGATGGGGAATAACGTTTGACAGTTCTGAGAGTGACCCTGGCTGTTGAACATGTAGGACCTAAAGACTAAAGAATGGTAATAAAAAGAAATACAGAGGCTGCAGGGCATAATGAACTATGTCAGAAATTTCCTGCCTAGCTTCATCGCTCGAACAATTTCATTTCTCCCACTGCTGTTGATAGGCTGGGAGCACATACCAGCTAAAGAGTTCAGTAGTCTGAAATAAGTGTTGATGCTTTGGTACTACCATGACAATGCTGAACCCTTTAGAGGTCTGGGAGCAGTGCCAGAGTAAATGATGTGTCCTTATATGTATTTTAAGAGATAAAAAACAGAATTAAAAAACATACATAGAAATCTTGGGAGAGTCCACTTTTTGTGCAGGTCTACACTAAATCTCAGAGTGAGCACCTGTGGTTACAGCTTTGAAGTTCAGGCTGGGAAGGCAGTAATGAAGTCATCATTACTTTTCCTTGGGAAAGATGTGAGTAGGCATTGCCTTGGGCATTCCAGTGGGCCACTGTAAATGCTGCTGTGTAGTGTACTGAACCATACCTGGAATCGGCAGTAGTGATACAAGTCACTAGGGCATGTGTTCAGAGGCCTGTAGCTAAGAAGAAACTCCTGATGATAAGACAGGGAGCAGTATGAGTTAGAAGTAGTGTGTGGGCAAACCAACACTTCCTACATGCACATTCCCAGTATAAGTATGATCTGCCAAGGAGCTTCTGCTTGTGTATTTTTTCCTGTAATAAGAGTAATGATGGTATGGTATGTGAAAAACATAGTGACCTGAGAGCTGAAAAAGGTCTGAGAAGGTTCTCTTCTGACCTTGGAGGAAGACAAATAGTTGATTAAATAGATTCACAGGATGGGCTCTACCTTAAGTGCAGAAAAGAACCTAGAGTACTACTGGAATTCTCCACTGTTCTGTAGGGTTAGTCTGTTTGAGGAGCGCAAAGATTGTGGATTATAATGAACGTTTTTCTCAGCAGCTTTGCAGGAGAGTAGTCAAATTATAAGAAGCAGTGGGTGTGTTGCACAAAGGTAGTCATTTGCCGTTACGCATCTGAACCAGCACTACAGTCAGCTCAGCCTTTCCTTCGTACACTAGCATATATTGTTCTGCACCTTTTACATCAGATACACCTTGATCCACCTGCTTCTTCAAAGCCTGTATGAAGTAAAGAGACTGAGCATCATGAGATTCCCAGCTCAGGATGCTGTGTGAAGCTGCCCTGGCATCCTCCTTTCTTTTGTTAATAAGGCTGTCTTTTTTGACCACAGGAGTGGCTGGCTAGCTTCTGGACGCTTGGCTCTGTGTCTTTTCAAAGTAAAGCTATACTAGATTACAGAGTAGTTTCAGACTTTAGTGCAGCCAGGTAACGTTAAATTTACTTTCGGATGGGATGATTGAGAATGGTAGAACTGTAAAAGCAGGGAGAACGTGTGTTGTGCATTCTCTGGGGCAGGAATATCACAGGAGTGTGATATTCCTGAAGAAGGTAAGTGTCTATAAGAAGGAACTATAGTGTGAGAGGCTTGAGTCTCACAAAGCAGTCTCTCTGATGCTTCATGTTCCTTGCTTCTGGGAAGTTAAAAATACACCTAGTCCCCATGTCAAACCTGAATTTTTGCTGTTCAAGTCCAAGCCTATTGTTTCTTGTTTTGTCGGTGTCCAGCATAGATAATGAATTACAACATATTCCTTCCAGCATTTTTAGAAGTTTAAAGGTGACGGTAATAGAGATGATTTGTGGCTCAAGACTATGCCATTCTAAGCCAATGTTAAAGTAGCATATATAACATACCTAATTGTAGATACAGAGAAAAAACAGAAGCATGTGACATCCATATAGCATGAGGTTTGCTTAAAAAAGAAACCACAAAGGCAGATCACATTTAACACTGTGCAGCTGTAGAATACCAATGCTGTACTGGGGAAAGTAAGGAAGTCATCTGTCAGTATAAGGACCAGATCTGAGAAGAACCCAAGGATGAAAAATGGCTCTGATCTTGGCAAGGGGTTTGGATGTCTGACTGGATGCAAGACCTCTGTTGCAGTCAGAACTTGGGAAGCTAGTCACAGGCCACAACAGTCTGTGGTGATTAAAAGAAATGTCATCTCTTTCATATTTATTGAAAACATTTTCCTTAAAAGACAGTAAACATCTGCTGTGGAAGTGAGCGGATGTGTGAAGGAGCAGCTAAGAGAAATGAGTGAAGGCAGTTGTGTTGGAAGAACAAAGAGCTTCACTGGCGGCTCCTGTCTCGTTTGCCTGTGCTTTGATATTTCCCTGCTGATTGTGATATTTCCATACCAATTATTGTATAAATTGTTTCTGGCTGACCTCTCTACTTAGCCATCCTTAGTTGGCTCAGCAGTGGGAGGAATTTGAATGAGGAATGAATAGCTTTTTGAGTTAGTTCAGGAAGGACAGTTCATGAGCTAGGAGTGGTGGGATGGTGGCAGGAATGGAGGAGGAGGAGGATAGGGGATCAGACACTCTTGGTAGCACAATTTAAACATCAAAGCAAAGGGTGAAGAATAGGGACAGAGCTGTTCTGCAGGTGGCTTCAGCCAGCCTTTCAGTACAGTGAGCTCTGTTGGCATGACAAAAAATACAACCAGCAAAATACTGTATTTTCCCAGAATTAGGCTTTACAGTGATAAAGCGGGGGGGGGGACGGGACGGGACATTACCACATGTTTTCTTCTGATAGCATGGTTGTTTTCCATCTGGCAGAAGGTTGCAGTGTACAGAGATTGTCCCTGCTGTGACTCGTTTATGCAAAAATTAAGCTTGAACCTAATTTTTATTTGTGCATTAATAGGAGACTTCACAAAATAGCAGGTGCATGTTGCCAGTAGACATCTCTGGTTTGATGTTACCTCTTGAGACAGTTTCCCTTGCTTTAGTCTTCAGCTGATGGAAAGTAAGACAGCTGCTTGAGGAGGTGTTCTCAGTGGCTGGACAATGGTGAGCTTGGAAGAACCTTTTGAAACAAAACACTGTTTTGTGCAGGTCAGTCCCTGTTTTTTCTCTGGGCTCCACAGCAGGAGGTAAGTGAGGGGCTGGTCTTGGCAAGAACTGTCTGTGTCCTTCCTTGGGGACAGAAGGGAGAAAGGAAGGGCCATCCTGTGAGAAGCATTATGGCCAGGGGAGACTGAAAAATTAATCTGAATTAAGACTGAATGTGAGACTGGAGGATGTTAACTGTCTTTAAGCAACTTGCTGGAAGCAAAGGCTTGTGTAGGGCATAGTACTCTTGGTTTGGAGTAGGGACGTAGAAACACTGAAGAGGAGCAGGTTGCAGGGGAGCCCTGCTTTCTGGGGTACAGCTAACTGTGTGTGCCCTGTTGGTTTGTGAAAGCAGCCAGTGTGTGAACTGCTGCAGTTCAAAGGATGCTTTGACAGGCTGATGGTTTTGGGCTTGCTCAGCCTGGAGAAGAGAAGGCTTCAGAGAGACCTTATAGTAGCCTTCCAGTACCTAAAGAGGGCCTACAGTAAGTCTGGAGAATGACTTTTTAGCAGGGCATGCAATGATAGGACAAGGGGGAATGGCTTTAAGCTAAAGAGGGGAAATTTAGATTAGATATAAAGAATAAATATTGAGTGTGCTGAGGCTCCTGCACAGGGTGCCCAGAGAAGCTGTGGCTGCCCCATCCCTGACAGTGTTCAAGCCCAGGTTGGATGGGGCTTGGAGCAACCTGCTCTTGTGGAAGGTGTCCCTGCCCCTGACAGGGGTTTGGAACTGGATGAGTAAAGGTCCCTTCCAACCCAAATCATTCTGTGATTCTATGTTTCTGCCCACCCTGCTGTTCCCTGTTGCCTGCTACCTGTGAGCAGCTTGCTGTGGCATTGCTCCACAGTGCTACTGTGCTTGTTTGTGGTGGGTTATGAGTATATGGGAGGCAGGGGGAAGCCACAAACTAACATCCCTGGCTAATAAAGCAACAGCACCCTTGGGCTGGATGAAAACCATTGCCTTGTGGGCATAGCATCCTTCCCTCACCCCACAGTTGGAGCAGGGTGCAGGAATGCCTGCTTCCTCCTGTGGTGTTGGGCCGGGGCTGAAGGCGCCGAGCACAGCCAGAGGAAGAGCCTGCTGGCACTCACCTTGCCTCAAACTGTGCCATGCCATGTGTTGGAGAGCAAGGGCCAGAGGGTGGCGAGCCTGGCTCCTGAGCAAGCCATGGACCTACAGGAGGGCAGCAGTTGCCATGGCCTGTGATGCTTGTGGTGCTTGCACCTGCTCTTGGGTTGTGGATGCCCAGAGCATCTCTCAAGCTAGGAAGTAGACACTTCAGCATTAACTGCTCTTTAGCACTTGTGTCTGAATTATCTTCATTACTGGGGACTTTATGCCAGGTCCTGTGATCTGCTGCAGATGCTAATTTGTCACAGCCAAATAGGATTTACGCACGCTTTCCTTCCCTTCCCTGAACACTGCCACTAGCTCCCACTTCAGTTCTGGGAGTGTTTTGAAGGAACTGGTTCAGTTGTCCATGTTCAGAACAGGAAAAAAAAAGCTGTAATGGTGCCTTTTATTTATTTACTTTTTTTTTTTAACCTTCTGTTGTAGTGTAGCCAATGCATAGTCTGCAGTCTAGATGTGACCTGTATGGCTGAAGAATATGGCCTGCCACGAGACAAGTTATATAGGGGCATGAGGACAGCTGTACCAATTCAGACCAAGTGTCCTTTACCTAGCTCAGTATCACATCTCAGACAGCTGTGCAATTACAGGTTGTTCTGGGAGCCTCCCAAACCAGATGTGATCTACTTATTTATTACTCCTCTTTCAGGTTCTTGTCCCACACATGTTTTGACCCATGTGAATTTTATGTATGCACAGCATCCCTCAGCAAGGACATCCTCATGTCTGCTGTGTGGAGCTGCAAAAACTGCATCACTTGTTATAAAACTGAATCTGACCAGTTTTAGTTGATGGCCCTTAGTTTTCAAAATGGAAGAGATAGTAAATTCTTGTCCATCTTCTCCATGGCAATACATATTTGTGTAGACCTTTGGCAGAATCTCTCAAAGTCATCGTTTTTCCAGGCCAGAGTCCTCACCTGCTCCATTACTTCTCATGTAGAAGTAATTCCCTTGTGTTCTGTCATTGTTCCTGCTCTTTTCCAGCACTTCCTCAGGAGCATCTATAAATTAAACAATAGTGACAACAAAAGACCCCCAATATACGCTGTGTATTTGTGCAGGGGACAGGGAGAGGGATCTCTTTGGGAATGTTTTCTGCCAAAACAAAGGACAAAGTAATTTTCAAAGGAAATTTAGGATTAGTTGTTATCAGTTATTGACAAATGCTGCTTTAGAGCTAAGTGAAGGAAAGCTGCTGTAAAGCAGCAGGGGTAGAAACATTCCCTAAGGCTATGTAATCCATTTGGTGTTCAGCACTGTGAGCCCTATACTTCTGGAAGGTATGGGAAAACAGACTTCTTTTTTAATTGCTCTCTGATGATTCGAGACCCAGGATAATCCTGCTTGTAAGAGCTCAAGTTTCTCTCTTAGATTAAACATCTACTGGCAGTGATTACTGATATCTACGATACCTTGATGTGACTTGCTGTGGTGCATTTGGGTGTGGTACAGGCATAACTCACAGTCAGGGAGAGGAGAATGCTTGTGCAAGGGGTTCTTTGTCATTCTGTCCCTAATTCTTATTTATTCTTTCTATGTGTCTATGCTGTGGCAGAGTTTCTGTGTTCACATCCATCCTTTCTTCCATTTCACTCACCTAAGCCATGAGACTTGAATCAACATTCTTTGATAAGGTTTTGCATGCCTGTTTTTTGTTTGTTTGGTTTTTTTTTTTTTTTTT
>NDXB01008409.1:29632-62285 GCA_002631895.1 Agapornis roseicollis | reverse complement strand
TGGTATTTTTTTTCTTCCCTTTTTTTTTTTTTTTTTGTTTTTTTTTTTTTTTTTCAGAAGGACCTGAAGGTCCACCCTCCTTCCCAAAAAGTGAGTGTCTGAAATGGGGCATCTTCAAAGTATTTCAAATCAGGCACATGAAATGACCCATTGTGTCTGGAAAACCTGAGCTCTGCCTGTCTTGCCTGTGGAAAGGTCAGCTCTTGCCGTAGTCAGCTGGTGTTGCTGGGAGTGTGGTGTTTTGGCAAAGACAGAGAGTACTCAGAAGCCCAGCTTACAGCACTTCTGGGTGAGATGTCTGGCTGGCAGGGATACTCAGTGCTCCTTTCTTGCCTGTAGATTGAATGGAGAAGTATTGGAGTTCTGTCTGATGTTATAAATGGCCGGGTCACTCTGACAGTGCATTTCTCCTCACAGATCTCCTTCACATGACATTAGCTGAGGCACTGGAGCTTGCTGGGTAGGCTGGTGAAGGAGAGGTGCAGGGACCAGCTATCTCCTGATGCCTGCATGGTCCTCTTGCTGCATGACCTTGAGTCTAATTGCCCAGCAGCACCATCCCCTCTTTCCACTGCTGCCTCCTCTTTCCCCCCAACACCGTCTGTCTCCTAAATGAGGCCTGTGGGGTAGATAAGCCAGCGGAACCAAAGAGAGCTGCCTTGCTCTTAGCTCAGAAAGCTGGGACAATAGCCCTCATCTGTAGGAGATAAAGATCGGGGAGCGCTTCCTTCTTACTGTGGGGGATTTTCTCCCTTTTGGAAAAAAAACAGATGAACAAACCTATCATTTCTTATTAATTTTAAAGTAGCTCTTGGCTTGCTACCTTCACCCTATCAGCCCTTGCATTGCCAGTAAATCATATTGGATTTGCAATTAAAAGCCAGCTGTGCCAGTGCAGTACCAGCCAAATGCCACCATAACTGTCTCCTAGGTGTCCTAGGGGAGGTGTGGAGAACAGAGCTCCTCCTCCAGTGAGCTCTTCACTCACTTTGAGAGGGAAAGATAGGAGTTGAAAATGGGATCTTGGGCACATTATTTTTGTTAATCAGAATGCTTGCTTGTTAAAAAATGCAGTTCTTTTACTGATACTGCATGTTTGTGGGTACAGCAGTTCCCAGAGCTTGAAAACTGCCAAATACCCTTCACTGTGAAAGTTAACTGTTTGAGGGGAAAACTTGTAGTGGTTGGATGTCTGTCTCAGGCTGATTGTTTTTCTTCTTCCTTTTCTCGGTTAAGATGATATAATGAAGAAGTATCTCTGCTTCGGTCGTGTGGGCTTTTACAAGTATTGAAAAGCATTTGTGCCCATCTGTGTTGGAGCAGGAGCTTGCGGCCAGGCAGGGGGAAAGAGAGTTGCGGATGTGCTGCTCCCTGCCCCTCTGGAGATCCAGTCCATGTCTCTCGCCTTTCAGAGGCTCAACAGAAATGTGCTGCAAGTTGAAGCAAAACCCCAACTGCTTTGTCTTTTTTCCACACAGGAGCTGGGCAGGGCTTTGTCTGGGCTGGCTTCTTTTGTCCCTCAGCTGCTTGGCCTGCTGGAGCCAGACAGGAAGCAAAAAGTTCTTTGGCTCTTGCCTCTCACTTTTGACTGGATCAGGAAGGTGCAGCAATCCAATGCAAGAGGGAATAGGAGAGAAGGAAAGTGGGTCTCTTCTAAACTTGGAGCAGGACTCCAGGCTGTAACATTACAGGCAAGGTCCCCTAAACCACTGGCAGTGGAAGAAGGAAGCCCCACATAGCATTGGCCATGAGGGTAGTGGGATTTGATGCCTGCCAAAAGGCTGCATACATCAGAGATCTGCATTGTGGGTCCCAGAGGTCATGATCTTGGCAGTGAGCTTTGGAAGGTCCAGTACATGCCTCTGATAAAAGTATGATTTTCAACTGGATGGTTGGAAAACTCCTCAGAGAATTCATATATAAAAGGCATTGAAAGCCTGCAAAACAAGGTTGTGTGCTCAGCTGAGAAATGCCTGAAGGGGTGTTATGTGCAACTTTAAATTCCTACTGCTGCATGCTTGCCTTGTGGTGCAATTTTAATTGTGCTGTTGTATGCACAGTGTTTGTATGCTGTGGCAAGACTACATGTGCATACAAAAACTGCATTAATAGCTCTCTCTAGGTGTGCAATAAAGATCTTACCCTTCCTGCTGCTTTAAAAACAGTGATTTGAAGAACTCGCCAACAAAGTTTAAGATGGCAGGCAGATGTTCTTTATTGCAGCGCTGGGAGACATGGGGAAATCTCCTCCTAACGTGTCTTGTCCCATCATCAATCAGGCTGTGATTATATTGTTGCTTTATATACATATTCATTTCCAGTAAATGACATACATATTCATAACATTTCCCAGAACTACTTTACACGGGTTTACACCTATTTTTGCATGTGCACGACATGGTAGTGGTCTCTGGGACCCCTGGTGGTTGTTTTGTCATCATCTTCATCACTTCATTCTTTGGTTTGGAAAGCCCTGTTGTCAAGCACCCCACCACTAGTCCAGTTCTAACTAGTTATTGTGAAACATTTACCCAAAATGTTTCCCTCTTGCTATTATTACTCGCCATTGAGGTCAATGTTGCTTAGCTACAAAGCAGAACTAAAATTACTTCTGTATGAAAGAGTGTGTTTTGTTTTATACTTCCCTGTCTCAAATCCCCCCTTTTTCTGTCCCCTTGCAAGTTCTTTTGCAAGATCCTTTAAGTTATTCCATTGTGTCACATGCTGGTCCAAGGCTGGAGTGTGGTTTTGCATGTATTCTCAGAGTCAAGCACAAAGGAACTTCATTTGCTCACCAGCAAATTTTAAAGAGAGAGAAAGAAAGAAGGAAGAGAGGGAAAGAAAAAGGGAAGAATAAAAAGAGTTTACAGCAATAGCTACCACCCTGGAGCTGCAGTATCCCAACAGTCTACTCCTTTTCCAATTCCAGCAGGGAAAGCATTCCTTCCAATGCAGGTTGGTGCCGTTCCTTTGTAAAGCTGAAACTACATCCTCCACCTGGCAACAGCACACATGACTTTCTTGGGGTTTTCTTCTCCCCTGTTGTTCCAAGGTTTTAGCTGTTTGTATGTGTATGTAAACGTCCTGCATAAACATCTGCTGTGGCAGTGATGTCAGCCATGTTGGTTCTTGCCGACACCATCTTCACCAATGAAGTCTCTTATACCACCCTGTGGATCAACATTACTGCCTTAGGAAGTGTTAGTCATGGTGGCATGGATGATAGAGGCAGAGAAAACAGGAAGGGAAAGAGAGAGCACGAGAGACAATAGCTAATGACATCTAATAACTAATAACATCTAATTAACTTTTGTTTAACAATTATATCTAACTAACTTTATTAAGCAACATCAGGGGGTTCAGAAGGAGGAGGACGAGAAGAAGAAAAAGAAAAGTTCATGGGCAATTACAAAGTGAGCAGTTACAAGGCCAAGTGACCTGCATCAAAATAACAATTAGAGCAATAGCTGATAGAATGAAGGCTATACAATAAATTGGTACAAATACTTTCAGGTATTCCATAATTTTCCATGATTTCAGTGGAATAAAGTTGAGTGATTGCAGACCTCGCAGTTCATGCTGCCTGCTGTCCTGGTCTGCTGGAGTCGGAGTCAGAGCATGCAGCAGGAAAAGCGGTTTCCAGACCCCCTTAGCTTAAGGTGCATGTGCTATTTGGTTCTGGAAGCTTCTGTCCTAGATTTAGGAAGGTGGAAATGAGCTCAGTACTATTGATGATGTATTTCAGCACACAGCACAAATTTGTTTGACAGCATAACGTGAGACCATAGTTGTAAACTGCATTCTAGCTACAACATGTTGAATCCATTTAATAGTGTTTTAATTACTTGTCTCACCTTATTCACCCCACAAGAGAATGCTTCTTGCCAGCCTGAAAAAGTTTCCATCAATACCAACAAATATCAATAACCTCCTTTTCTAGGTAATTTAGTAAAGTCTATCTGCCATTTTTGTCCTGGATAGTTTCTTTTTCCATTTGTTATAATTTGATTCCCGTTTTCAGTTGACATTGTTTTGTTATCGATTTGACTGTGGTATATAAGTTTCTTCCTACAACTTGTCAGTCTAAATATTTGTGCAATGAGTCGGTGCCCCAGTGGATCTTAGTATGTTCTTCTCTTACTAATTTTCATGACTGATTACACAGAACTACAATTTGTCCATCAGGTACTTGAACCCAACCTTCTTTATTCCCCTCTCCATTCAAATCCTCAATTAACTTCCTATCCTCCTTTGAATATCTAGGTCTAGTCTGTTCTAGTCTGTTGCTAGTTTACCATCAGGGATCAAGGGCATAATTTCGGCCTGCTCTACAGCTCATTTGGCTTTATAATCAGCCAAATTATTCCCAGTTTCTTGATCAGAATTACCTCTCCAATGCCCTTTACAATGCATAATGGCTGCTTCCTTAGGTAGTTGCACAGCCTCTAGCAATTGCAGAATTTCTGTTGCATGTTTAACTTGCTTTTCTTGAGTAGTTAAAGAGTCCTTGTTCTTTCCAAATAGCATTATGTGTGTGAACAATACCAAAGGCATATTTACAGTCTGCCCATATATTTATCTGTTTGTCTTTTGCCAACTCCAAAGCCTTAGTCAGGGCTATTACTTCAGTCTTTTGTGCAGACGTGTTAGCAGGCGTGGGTTTTAGCATATCCTGCCTTTCGTTTACCATTCTTCATGAGGCTGCTACCATCGGTAAACCTTCCAGAGGTTCCTCCTTTAGGTCTGGTTGGCTTGAGTATACTGTCTCTGTGGTGGCCAAACAATCATGAACCAGTGGTTCAGTAGGGGTTTCCTGAAAGAAAGATCCTGGGTTCACAATATTAGTGACCACAATTTCAGTATCATCTTGTTCCACAAAAGTGGCCTAATATGTCAAGAAGAGCAATGGAGAGCCAATGAGTCCCTTTTCATTCCAGAACTGCTGATGCAGTATGTGATACCAACTGTTATCTTTTCTCCCAGGGTAAACTTGCAGGCTTCTGGGATGTTAATAACCACCACAGCCACAGCTGTAAGTCATCCTGGTCATCCTTTTCCTTACTTCATCAAGCCATTTTGGAAAATATGCCACTGCCCCTTTGTAAGGTCCTAATCTCAGAGCCAGGACCCGTAGAGCTACCCCTTGCCTTTTACAAGGATCAAATGCTTCCTTGGCTTGATTAGTCCAATTTAAGCCAGAAGGATTTCCTTTCAACAGTTTGTGTAACTGTCCATTATTCCATAATTATGGACCCAAAGTTGGCACCATCCAGTCATACCTAAGAGTGTTTGAAGGTCCCTGATTGTGGATGGTCTTGGTGTTTGGCAAATGGCTTCCTTTTGGGCTGTTCCAAGCTCCTGTAGTCTTCCAGTTATTTTGTATCCTAAATAAGACACTCAAGTTTGAATTAACTGTGCTTTATGTTTTGGATGCTCGGTATCTGTGTAATCCCAGAAAATTTAACAATTCAACAGCCCATTGAACACATTTTTCTTTAGTTTCAGTAGCAATTAGCCAATCATCAGTATATTGTAGCAAAGTTCCTGTCTGAGTGGGTGTTTTCCATGATTCTAGTTCTTGAGCTAAACAATTTCCAAATGTCATCGGGCTATTTTTGAATCCTTGAGGTAATACTGTCCAAATTAACAGAGCTTTTCTTCCCATTTTGGGGTTTTCCCCTTTAAAGGAAACGAATTTTGGCTTTCTTTGGCTAAGGACAGGCAGAAGAATATGCCCTTGAAGTCCAAGATGGTAAACCATTTTTGGTTATTGTTCAATTAGGTTAATAAGGTTGTATGGATTAGCTACTACTGGATGAATATCCTTGTCGTGGTTTAAACCCAACCAAGCATGCAGCTTGTTCACTCACTCAACCCCCCTTCTTGCCCTCCCCTGCTTCCAGAGAGATGGGGGGAGAATCAAAAGAATGCAACTTCCACAGGTTGAGATAAGAACAGTTTAGTAACTAAGGTATAACACAAATCACTGCTGCTACCACCAATAATAATAATGATAAAGGAAAAGAATACAGCATCCCATCAACCACAACAGATAACTCACGACACCCCACCAACCGAGTGCTGACCGACCACCTCTTCCAACCACCCTGAGAGAGCTAGGCCTTCCGGATCACCCCCAGTTACATCCTGGGCATGACGTGCTATGGTATGGAATACCTCTTTGGTCAGTTTGGTCCTGTCAGTACAGTCCTGTCCCTCCTTCCTCCCGGCTTCCCCTCCTCCCCGGCAGAGCATGAGGCTCACAAAGTCCTTGGTCAGGGCAAACATTGCTCAGCAACAACCGAAAACATTGTCCTTATCAGCCTTGTTCCCGGGTTAAGTCAAAACACCAGCTACTAAAGAGAAGAAAAACTGACTGCAACTGCTGAACCCAGGACAATCCTCCACAATTTTGTTGATTGCCCTTAAATCCTGAACTAACCTGTAGCTCTTTCCATCTGGTTTCTTTAGGGGTGTTATATTCTGATTCACATTCAATTAGCAACCCATATTTTTAAAAAAATTATCAGTGATTTCTTCGATTCCCTTCTGATCCTCTTAGTTTTAATGGATATTGTTCTATCTGAACTGGATGGGCCCTTTTTTTTATTTCCACTTTCACAGGCGAAGCATTTTTCACTTTACCTGGAACTTCAGATACCCATACTTCCAGGTATAACTAATTAAAGAATTCTTCTATTTCAGGAAGGTTGTTCTTTCTGCTTTTCTGTTGAATTAAAGATAAACTCAGGACTTCAATTAATTGTTTCTCTTTAACTTTTAAATTCCATTTCTCCTTCCTTAAACATTATGGTTGCTTCCAAATGTTCTAGCCCTAGTAAAGATTGTGGCGAATTCAGCATGTATAAAAACTTACTTATTCCTATTTGTTTTCCCAGTTTGTACTTGTGGGAGCTACTACGTTGGCAGCCAGTAGCTCCCACAACTGTAACAAGTTCTTTTCCCAATGGAGTCAAACTCTAACACCAAATAGATTGCTCCCTTATCCACTAGAAATTCCACCTTCTTTTCTCTGATCCCTAGCTTGAATGTAACTAGTGGGTCTTCTAGGATAGATGCCACAGGTCCCTGTCAGTCTAGCTCCAGTTCAGCCACTGGAGTGTCTGGAGATCCTTTAATTTAGGAGAGTACCACTTCCAGTGTCCAGTTTTCCTTCAGTATGCACACTGGTCTGGTCCCACAGACAAAGGATTTACTTTATCTCTGTTTGACATTTCTTCTCTACCTCTGCCTTGTCCTCTTATGCAAGTCCCTTTACCAGTTCCTACTTGTCCCAAAGCTGCCACTGTAGCTGTGGCTATGGTGCAGCTCAGCTTTTTCTTCTCTACTTGTTCTCAGTTTCTATACACTCGCCACACTTCCTCTGTCAACTTTTCTATGTCATGATTACCTGGCTCTTCGAACTTCTGAAGCTTTTTCCTTATATTTTCTGATGATTGTCCTAAAACCAGATTGTCTATCTGTTAGTTCCTTTCCTCTGAGGAGGGATCTAACGTAGTAAACTTTCACATCACTTCCCTCAACCTGTCGAAAAAACAAACAGGGCTGACCAATTTACTGGTTTTGGAATTGCATTTTCCAATCCAAATTTTATCCAATTTTGATGTCTTTTTAAAGCAGCATAATCCTTGGGCAGATTGTAATCCTGATCTGGTGTTGCAGTGGGGATATGATCTTCCACTCTACCTGCTAATGCTCCTGCAGTAATATGACCACGTACATGAGCGTGGATGGTTTTTAATACTGTTTTTCCATTTCAGGTAATGCATCCAGCATTATATCTGTGTCTTCTCAGTCAGGATCTTGGCTTTTAACAATCAGATCAAACCTTTTTGCCACTTCTGTGGGATCATCCCGATACAGCTAACTTCCAAGCATCCAAATCTGCCACAGAAAAGTTCACCTTTATTCTTGTCTGACCTTCTGGTCCCGTTGCCTGTCATAAAGGTGCCTGAGTTATTGGCCCTGTTTTGCTACGAATGTGTGCAGCAATTGGGGTAACATTTTCCAGTCCTTCTGTTCTATCATCAGCAACTGCAACCCCTTCCATCCTCCTCGTCAGTATTGGAGGGATGCAGGGCAGGGGATGCAGCTCTCAGAGGTACCGGTGATGCATAATCCTCCACGCTATCTTCCTGATTACTCTTTTTTCTTAACTTTAAACGTCTTTCTCCAATATCACAGGCTGAACAGCACCTCTCCAGTTTAGAACCCTGTTTTTCCCTGTGCTTTTCCAAAGCTAAAATTAAGGGATTCAGTGGACCCACATTAATCCCACATTCCCTGTGCAACTCCCCCGTGGTTTCTTAATGTGAAAAACATGTCTGCATACACTGCTTCATCCCATGTCTCTGGGTCCCAGTCGGGATCAGATACAAGGGCACAGACTTGTGGTCCTCTGCCTTTGTGCCTTTTTTATTGCTCTGTTTGTTTTTTTTTTCCCTACATCTCTCACCCTGCTCTGCAGTGGCTACAAATGCCTGTCTCTGCAGCAGCACTTCTGCTTTAACCCTTTCTAGTTCAGAATGTAAATCTGTTATCTGTTGTTCCGACTATGTGTTGTTACCTACCATGTCTTTGTAGGCAAATAGCAAACAGCCTCCCATGCATCCAGCATGGCTCAGTCCCTCCTTTGAGTGGGTATGGGGGTTTGTACAAAGTCACCCCAGTCCTTTAACACTCCCATGGGGTCTTCGTCTCCTCATGGCTCAGGTCCTATATTAGTGCAAGTTCCTATTTCATCTCACAACATGCTCCACAGGAGGAGCCAGAGCCCAAGCCCGAGGCACTTTCTTATGACACATAACGATTGTATGTTATAGAAAAACTGAAGTGCAAGCCTGACAACAAAAATGCACAGAGCAGTGTCTCTTGGTGCAGCTACATACCCCACTGACCAAGCTCTGCCCTCAACACACACATACAAAGGATCTCTCAAGCACACTCCACACAACTACAATACTTAGAACACAAATAAAATCCAACTAGACATACAACTATTAAGGACACAATCACAACATACAGTACAGCATTAACCACATCATATCGTCAATACCAAAATCGTTATTGTGATAATCTGCAAAACTAGGTCAAATACTGTCAAGTCACAAACAGTGTTCCAAACAAATCCAAATGTATACCAATCAAACAGTAGCAGTTGGGTATATGCCTTACCTACAAGATTTCTAGATCTCAATTTACAGAAGGCTCCACACTAAAGGTTAAACCATCAAAATCCAAACTCCAAACAAACTCCGTGCAGGACGTCTCCTACGATTTACAGAATGTTAACCAAAACAAAATCATACTTACAAAAGAATACCTTCTTAAAGATGGTCCTTGTCTGCTCCTGCAGGGATCTGAATGAGACGAGGGCTCCCTCTGGGAAAAATTCCCGAGCGCCCTAGCAAGCCGTGTCCTCAGCGGGTCCTGCAGCCAAGCAGGGAGGGTCCCATCTTGGTCACCAGACTGATTCAGAGAACTTGCCAAGAACTCACCCACAAAGTTTAAGATGGCAAGCAGGTATTCTTTACTGCGGCACTGGGAGACACGGGGGATATCTCCACCTAATGTGCCTTGTCCCAGCATTAATCAGGCTGTGATTATATTGTTGCTTTATGTACATTTTCATTATATTTCCAGTAAATGACATACATATTCATAACATTTCCCAGAACTACTTTACACGGGTTTACACCTATTTTTGCATGTGCACGACATGGTAGTGGTCTCTGGGACCCCTGGTGGTTGTTTTGTCATCATCTTCATCACTTCATTCTTTGGTTTGGAAAGCCCTGTTGTCAAGCACCCCACCACTAGTCCAGTTCTAATTAGTTATTGTGAAACATTTACCCAAAATGTTTCCTTCTTGCTATTATTACTCGCCATTGAGGTCAATGTTGCTTAGCTACAAAGCAGAACTAAAATTCTGTACAAAAGAGTGTATTTCATTTTGTACTTCTGTGTCTCAACAGTTCACTTCAAAGGCTATAGTATTTGCTGTGTCCTTTGGCCTTTACCAGATGAGAGAAAAGGCTGTCTGCTCCTTAGATGTGTTGGTTGTTGTCCTCATTTAAGCCCAGACAGTAACTCAGAACCACACAGCTGCTCACTCACTCCCCTCTTCTTCCTCCTTCTGCTCCTGGAGGAATGGGGAGGAGAGTGGAAAGAATGTAACTCCCATGAGTTGAGTTTAGAATGGCCCTGTAGATACATAAAACCACTGCTGCTACCAGCAATAATAATAAAGATAAGGGAAATAACAAGAGAAGACAATACAACTGCTTACCACCTGCTGACTGAAACCCAGCCTGACCTGAGCAGTGATCTGGGCCTCCCAGGTAACTCCCCCCAGTTTCCATACTGGCATGACATGTTGTAGTGTGGAATACTCCTTTGGTTAGTTTGGATCAGATCTTCTGTCTCTGCTTCCTTCTGGCAGAGCATGAAACTGAAGAGTCCTTGATTTGGGTAAACATTACGTAGCAACAGCTAAAAACATTGGTGTTATCAGCCTTGTTCTCAGGCTAAAGTCAAAAACACAGCACTGCACCAGCTACTAAGAAGGAGAAAAAGGACTGCTGTAGCTGAACCCAGGACAGTTATCTCTAGCGGTATCTTTCCCCAGGATAAGGAGATTGGTAGGGCAAACAGTGTTTGCCTCTATTGTTCCTTTCCATGTTTCTTTCAGACATGCTATCTTTCCTCCCTTAAATCACATTATTTCATAAAAGGTAAAAAGAAACATAATTTGGAGCAGCAGCAACCTGAGCCCAAGTTAATAGTTTAAATTGCACTCCATCTGTTCAGCTGCATGGCCTGATGGATGTGCTGAACCCATTTTTCACAATTTGTTTTAAGCTGGTAAGAACCATCTCTCCTGGCTTTGGTCCAGGCTGGCTGTGGAGAAGAACTTCCTATCTGGACTTTCCTGTCCAGAGCAGGGGGTTGAGTCAGTAATCCCCAATGCCAGGCTACCTCTTCTACCTGCAAGTTGCTAGTTTTTGAAAGGTTAATTTCATCTCTGGACTTGAACATTGTTGTCTAAAACTGAAGAGGGGGAAAACTTCACTCCCCCATGTATGCACAAACAGAGGATGAAATTTGCAAACATGATTATGCAGGACACGCTTTAAATCGGCTTATTGCTGTTTTATGATGGTAAGCAAACAGTCACAGAAGCCAGGGTGATTGGCCTTGCCATGTGCGCATGCTGCTGGTAACTCAATAACTGATGAACACCCACTGTGGTCTCCAGACCTCGAGCCTTTGATGTAGCAACAAACAAGATAGATTGCTGTAATTTATCTGGCCCCTGGAGGGCTGTGCTGGTAATGTGCCATGAGCCCAAGGGCCAGCCATCCATAATCTGTGTAAAAATACAGCGGGTCGCAGTCGCCGTGCTGCAGGGTTGTCTTTGTTCTCTGGCACACGAGTTTGCGTGTTTACAGTGCCTGCTATCGGGTCTCAATTTCCAGCAGCCAGGGGCGGTAAGTGTTAGTGTAATATGCCCACTCCTTCCATTAACCTTAATTGTTTTCCTTATATAGTAAATACACTCCTTTTCAATAGACTTGAAGCAGCAGTGCTGGAAGTGTGGTATTTCCTCATATGCATTTACAGGTGTAATTGAGAGACTGGGGAAGACACGCTGGGTTGCAGGGAAAAAGATTTTGGACCAGCCAAAGCCTCCAGTGGGTTTGCTGATGGAGGGCAGAGGCCAGTGGTATTGCAGCTGTGTAGCCTGGAAACCCAAGGAGAGGGTGTGTGGCCTCCTGGCTTGCACATGAGCCTCTGTCTTGGTAGAAGACAGTCCTGGCTGGGCTGTGCTAGGAGAAGAAGTTGCTGCTGGATAAGGGAGCCCCAGCAGCAGCTCCCCAGCCACCTGCTTGCAGTGGGGTGCCGTAGAGTGTCCATGTGCCACCACCAGTGCCCTCCTGCAGCAACCCCATTCCTGGGATCTCAGGGTCATAGGGTTGGAAAATTATGGTAGCACTGAAAACAAAGCCTTGTCAGCTTGAGTTTCTGGTTTGTTGCCATGTGGTGGGATACCCTTTGTTCCTGGATTCTTACTGATATCAAAGAAGGATTTTATGTCATCTTGGTGCTGCTTCTTTCACAGGGTATCTTAAAAAACATTCCCCTTCAGTCAGTAAGGAAGTTGCAACATGGCTGGGAGGGTGCTGTGCCAGAGCCCAATGTGCCAGTTTTAAAATTGGGTATGAGGGCTTGCTTTGCTGAGCACGGCCGCCAAAGGGTAGGACAAGTACATCCAGGAGAAGGCATGGGGGCTGCCTGTTGGGAAGTAATGCTGGGCTTCTCTCTTCCCACAGGCATGGCCTTGGCCCAGCGTCAAGTGGCAGTGCAGGAAGGGCCCCTTTACCGCACGGAGGGGTCCCACATCACGCTGTGGTGCAAGGTGAGCGGCTACCAGGGCCCATTGGAGCAGAACTTCCAGTGGTCCATCTACCTGCCCTCGGCCCCCGAGCGGGAGGTGCAGATCGTCAGCACCGTGGACCCGTCCTTCCCCTACGCCATCTACACCCAGCGCGTGCGCAGCCGCGGGATCTACGTGGAGCGGGTGGAGGGGGACGATGTCCTGCTGNGGCCCCCGAGCGGGAGGTGCAGATCGTCAGCACCGTGGACCCGTCCTTCCCCTACGCCATCTACACCCAGCGCGTGCGCAGCCGCGGGATCTACGTGGAGCGGGTGCAGGGGGACGCTGTCCTGCTGCACATCACCGAGCTGCAGGACCGGGATGCCGGCGAGTACGAGTGCCACACACCCAACACTGACGAGAGGTACTTTGGGAGTTACAGCGCCAAGATGAACCTCATGGGTAAGCTGTCCTCATAACAGCGTGGCTGGGGCAATGGGGTATCTCCCAGCCAGCATGCAGCACAAACCTGTGAACCCCGTCATGTGCAATGTAGTCCACATAAGCTGTCAGAAAAAACACCAGTGAGGAAGGCAAGGAGAAGAGGGCAGGAAGCATGGATAGTGTGAATTGCAGGAAATCACCATATAGAGGTGTAGGAGATACTAAGCTTTCTCTAGTAATAAGGCCCTTGTAAAAAAGAGACACCAGGTAGCATAGCTGGGGAGAGGAACATTTGAAGCTCTGCTGAAAGCAAGAGGGATGTGGAACCGATGTATGTAGAAGGAGAAAGGTAGGGAGGTTTCTCCAGATGTCATAACCTTGCAGAGGAGTGAGCTGTGTGCCAAAGGTGATGAAATAGTGGAGTGGGGAAGAGAGTAGATGTAACGAATGGCATGTAAAGGGAACAGGACAGATTATAGAATCATAGAATCAACTAGGTTGGAAAAGACCTTAAGGTCATGAAGTCCAACTGTTACCCCAGGACTGCCAGGTCTACCACTAAACCATATCACCAAGGGCCTCATCTGCATGATTTTAGGACACTTCCATCTTCAGGCTCTTAACAGAGGGTAATGCTGAATGCATCCTGAAAACACACCGATCAAATTGAGTTGTCCATAGACAAATGTGGGGGAGTTGATTTTGGGTTTGTTTGTTTGGTTTTGCCTGTGTTAGAAAAATAGAAAACAGGTTCTTTAAAATCTGGAGTATTTCCACAGCACCTCACATGCTAGCTGACTTGAACATTTCAAGCTTCAGCTTGCTTTCTATATCTCAAAATGGGATTGGATTTGAAGTCTCTAACTCAGCTAACAGAACTCTAATAACTTCAATCAAACTCTTTGCTGAAGGACTCCTAAAAGAACTCCTCTGCAGCAGAGACACCCCTCTAGCAAATTTAAGCCCACAGACAGCAGGCTTGTTTTCCTGTAAGCCTGCAGATCCCTGGTTTGGAAACCACTTTGAGATTATCCAGACTAGCTAGTCAGGGTGTTGGCTGTTCAGGCCATGTTGACACAGGAAACCCATTGTGAAAGGAGTAAAGGTGTGAGTTTAAGTCACAAAAGCCCTCCTTTGGGTTGTGCTTCTTGCCCTTAGCTTGTGTGCACCTTGCCTTCTTCCCTTCAGAGGTGCCAGCCCAGCCGCTCTCTCAGATGCTTGCTCTCCCCATGCTTGCATGCAGGTTCATACTTAGGTGCCATCTGATGTCCATGAGAAGTTGGGGAGGCAGATACTTGAATACTCTTTTCTATGTGGTTTTGTTTGTTTGTTTGTTTTGTAGTTCTTTGATGTGCTTCAGGTGTCCAGGTTTGTGGTTGCCCTTTTAATTTGAACAGGACTGAGTCAGCACTGCTTGCTGTAAAGTCACCTTAGGGAGTGAAGCCCATTGAAAATCAACACCCAGTGGGAAAAAAGAAGTGCTTGGGGACAGGGTGGTTTGGGGCTGGCTTGCTCTGCCAGGGAGCTGCACCCTGTGGGCTCTTGCAGGAAAGCTGTTAAAACAAGTGAGAGTACCTATGTCAGCTGCTGGTGATACACAGCATAGGACAGGGATGCCGGTGAGTACAGCCAGTGTGAGTGATGGCTGTAGGGTGCCGGGGGGCTGCTCCACCAGGAACTAGGGAGCCAGCACCCTTCTGGCTGATTTGATGGCCAGCCCAGGCCTTGCTGGCTTGGTATACTTTTTCTCTGTCTCTTACCAGAAGTACAAGGCATGCAAGATTTGGGATTCCGTAGACGCCCATGAATGGTGTTTTGAGGATATTGGCTTCAGGGCTTAATGTGCACCAGGGATGTTAAAGAAAACAGATCTAAAGTAACTTTTAGTGGATTAGTTAAATCATATTATGCCCCTTCATGGATGCTTGCACTTAGAATTTGGGGCCCTAATTTGGTTTAGCTTAATTCATCTCTGGAAATTCACTTCAGAAATTACTTAAGGTCACTTGTGTTTTGAATGTATGTATCTGTGTAGGCATTTTCTGTGGTTTAACCAAACTCTTGACAGAAACTGACTTTTCCAGAGTGCCCCTTGTGATGAGCTGTAGGACAACAAGGCCATTCATGTGAGCCGGTGTTGACTTGAACCCTGTTGGACCTTTAAGTCCTGCTGGGGAAGTGGGCTGTTCTGCAGGGCTGGGAAGAACACGCAACCTTTTTATCCCCTGATATTTCATCTCTCAGCTACAGGTCATGGGTTTTCAGGCTGGCTTTGTTGCTGTAGACAAGAAGAGGTACACAAGAGCTAAATGAGAGTTACTGTTCTCATTTTCTCAGAAACAGAACAAGACTTTTTATTTTTCTTTTTCTTTCATCCAGTTATGAATTTTTAATTGACTCATTAGATTGAGTGACTCGTTTGGCAACAGCAAAGCCTGCAGGGAGGCAGGTTTGTAAGCATCTCTGTTCTCTGTTTATGTGTGAAATGGATGTGTTTGGAGCAGTGTTGATTCTAGACTTGCCGCTCTGAAAGCTTTGAGATGTTGTGTCCTGTGTTTTAAGGGAAGAGATGAAAGAAGAGTTTCTTGCTTCTTCACACAGGCAATTCAGCTATGTGATGGGGAAGCTGGATGGGACACTGGTGCATCAGCACATGGGGCTGCTGTCTGCTTCGGGGCAGACTGACAGCAAAGCAGCCAGTGTACGTCTCTGCTCCTGTTGTCTGAGCAGCATTGAGGGCTATATATCCAGGGTTCTGCAGCTGCTGAAACATAGTCTTGTCATCTTCAAAGATGTGCTGGTTGGGCTTGAAAGTACAGTTCTGTCTGCCTCACAAACAGCAAGTGTGGTTGGTGTCTCCAGCTGAGATTTCTTTTTATTCACTGAGGTCTTGGCCAAGATCTAGTATCACTCCAAGGACCTGATGTCTCTGCACTAACAAGTGCTCCTCAGGCACTTCATGGGGTTCTTATCTGGATTTAGGCATGCAGTACAAGTGATAATTTCTCTAAAGCTAGGAACGAGGCCAATAACGTGGTTCAGTGACCTTCTGCCATGGGAGGACTTAAACTTTTTCACCAGTCTTCAGTTTCCTTCAGTTACTTCAAAAATACGTCTTTCTGTCTTGCTACCCTTCTTCTCATCTCCTCCTGAGCTGTATCATCGGGAAGGAGGAGTTATACCTAGGCTGCAAGATGTGTTAGGAGGAAGAATTTAGGACAACTCAGATGGAATTGTTTGTGCTGAGGGAGGTGGCAAAAGGGAAGAAAATAATGGGCACAGCCTTTCAGGATGTTGTTGAACTGTGGCTGATTATGAAAAAGGATTATCCCACATGCAAAGTCTGCTGGCTGTGAGAAGTACATGGGTCTGCTCCTTTAACTTATGAAGAAGTTAAGGACAGGAAGGTATTTTAAGGTGAAAGAAGGCAGCATCCCAGTAACACAGCATCACCACTGGCAGGGCAGCAGTATTTTCCAGATTGTCATTGGAGTTATTCCTTGTCTTAATAACACTTGAAATATGAGCAAAGAGGAGATTTCAGTGCAGTAATTTAGGTGGTGAAGCTGCAGGGATGCTGTGCAGTCCAAGATGCTGGTTTGTGCTTCTCAACCTACATTAAAGGATAAATAAACTCGTGTTTTGCTGTGGGGTAGAAGAGAGCTCACAGCAGTTACTTCAGAGTTCATGAATCACTGCAAATTTGTACTCTACTATAAATCTGTAACAAGTTTGTGTGCCTGTACCCTTACAGCCTGTACCTGATAACAGAAAAGAGGCCCAGGTACAACTTCTTCAGAAGCTTCAGACTTTTATCTCAGTGTTAGTTTATGTGTGCTCCCACAAATGTTGAGCTCTTTTTCAGAGTACGTGTTTTGATGGAAGAAATCAAACTTTGAGGTTTTTCTTGAGCAGGCAGTGACAGAGCAGGAGGAAAGGTTTCAAAGCACTTGAGGAGGTGGCAGCTCTTGTGCATTTTATTTTGTTGGAAACAGCTGTACACCATCGATCCTAAACAAGTTAAAGCAAGGAAAATGAAATGGTTTTGGATGGGGCAGGTGGGGGGAAAGACCACAACCTCCATGGTACCACAGAGTGAGAAGGAGCAATTTCGGTGCAGAGTTGAGAAACAAGCAACACTCGGACTCTGCTGTCTTGAAGGAGGGCAGGAGCTGCTGTGGAGCTCATAGTGACTGCAGGGACAGTCACTGACATCTCCTCCCTGCCAGGCTTAGGTGAAAGGGAGGGAGAGAGGATCTGCACTAGCCAGGTACTATTCATTGGCTCCTCTGTTCACCCTCTCAGCCTGGCCACACTTCTGCTCTCTGCTAGGTCTCACCCTGCCCAGGTAGACTGGTGCCTTTATCTCTGTCCTGTTCCCCTGGGTCCTGTCTGGCTGTGATGGCTCCCAAGGGCTGCGTGTGTGTTCTTTTGGCTGGCAGCCCCACTGTGGTGAAGTTTTGACACTGCCAGACTTGGGAGTGTTGGTGCATGTGGATGCTGGTGGTATGAAGAGCTGGCTGCCTCTCTGCCTTGTGTCAGAGTTGGCTGCAGTTCCGCTTGAAGGAGTCCTGTCTCCAAATGCTGAGCTGCTTGAATCTGCAGACCAGAACTCAGTCCGTGGGTAGTCTGATTGTGCCTTTAAGATTGTGTCTTGTAGGAGTCCACTGTGGCATGTGACAGTGTGGCCAGCTGCCTATGGCAAGAAGGATATCTGTAGGGTCCATCTGGGAGGCTATAGTAACACAAGAGGTGGAAGAAAGACTTAGCATGATGCTGGAAAGGAGGGAGTTGCATGGGTCTCAGAAAGAAAAGAAAGGAGGACTCTGTTGTTGACCTTGCAACAGAGAATCTCCAGAATGCCAGTGGAAAGGTAATGGTAGCAGGCAAAAAAAAGAAAAAGAACCAAAGAAATGTATTAGCTTGTACCAGCTGTTACTGCTTGTTACCAGCAGCTTCCCCTCTTCTTTCTCAAGTGGTGCCGTACATGATCTTCCCATGCACAGAGCAGAGGGGGGAAGTCATGTCATGGATTTGCCATGAGAGATCACTGCTTGCTCCTGGGAACCTGGGGGCACTCAACCCAGTGTAGACACCTGTGCTCACGTGAGGAGCGTGAACCTTGGTGGCTGCTGGTTTCTTCCAGCTGTCAGATGGGCAGAAGGTGGCTTTGCTTGTGGGAGGTGTCAAAGGTGGTAGTCTTGCAGACAAGGATCTACTGGTTTTGATAAAAGTCTTTGGGAGTCTTCTTTCTATGCTGCCATTTTTTATTCCTTCTGAGAGATGGGGAAGTGTTTGTCACTCTACGTGTGTCCTGGGGGGACTAGGCTTTTTGCAGATGAGCAACAGCATGCGGAAGTGGAAATGAGCAGTTTAGACTGTGTCCTGGGTTCAGCAATAGCAGTCAGTTTTTCTCCTTCTTAGTAGCTGGTGCAGCACTGTGTTTTGTCTCAACCTGGGAAGAAACCTGATAGCAGGAATGTTTTTAGTTACTGCTCGAATGTTTTACTCTGACCAAGGACTTTGTGAGCCTCATGCTCTGCCAGGGAGGAGGGGAGGCTGGGAGGAAGCAGGGACAGGACACCTGAGCCAAATTGACCAAAGAAGTATTCCATACCAGAGCACATCATGCCCAGGATGTTACTGAGAGTGACCCGGAAGGGCGAGTGCTCTGAGGGGGTTGGAGGAGGTATTTGGTTGGTGTTGAGTGGGTTGGGGTGTTGTGAGTTATCTGTCGGTGGTTGGTGAGATGCTGTATTCTTTTCCCTTGTTATTTCCTTTATCATTATTATTATTGGTGGTAGCAGCAGTGATTTGTGTTATACCTTAGTTACTAAACTGTTCTTATCTCAACCTGTGGAAGTTGCATTCTTTTGATTCTCCTCCCCATCCCTCTGGAAGCAGGGCAGGGCAAGAAAGGGGGGTTGAGTGAGTGAATGAGATGCGTGGCTGGGTTTCAACCATGACAGACTGCCCTGAGGGGGTTGCACAGGCTCCATCTCTGGAGCATTTCAAGACCTAACAGGATCAAACCCTAAGCAGCATGGTCTGACCTTATAGTTGACCCTTCTAGACCTGCAGTTGTGCTACAGACACCAGCACCACCGCCCCCCGAGGTCCTTTCCAGCCTGAATTGTCCTGTGATGCCATAGTGAATCTTTCAGCTGCTGTGCAGTAGAAACCACTGTTAGGCAGCAGTTTGGAGAGAGCATGTTTAAGGAAAGGTATAAAATGGTATATAGTGGGGATGTCAGTGCTAAGTAATGGTATAACACTGGTGATCTCAACCAGGTGAGAACAGCAAGGACCTATTGTATATCCCCATATTCTTTCTTCTTTCTGGCACATTTTTTTGTATTTCGTATTTCTTTAGAGAGGTTGAAGGAGTTTGTCTCTATTGCTTTCCTCTGGTCTACAAAAGGAGAATTTGAGAGCCTAGTGCAGGTGTCCTGATCTCTCTGAGGCCATCTCAGTGACTTTGCTACCTCCATGAAGCATGTGTATGCTTTATTTGGCCAAGCCATCAGTTAACCAAAGTGAGTTCCAGGATTGGTGTTGTTGAAATTCCTGCTTTGTGAGTTACATTCATCTTTGCCTGTTTGGGCTGTGCTTGTTGCAGTAATTAGCTCCCCAGAGGAGTAAAATGTCCTTCACTTTCAAATTACCCTTTAGGTGACATTAAAAAAGTTAAAGAAAAAATAAAATCAAATACCTTCCCCTAGGTGGTCCTTTGCAGCTAGACACCAGGGTATTTTGTTCTAACTGTCCTTCTCTGCACGCCTAAAGCTCTTTGTAGTAGCCTTGGAATAGAAAATTTGACCTATGATGCTCTGCTTTTTCTTTCTGTTCCTGCTGTGGATGGAAAAGGAGTGTTCATCTGTTGATGGGGGAGGAATAAGGAGGGGAAAATGTGTTTTATCTCTAGCAGTTTGTATGGGTACAGCCTGGGAATTGCAGCAGCAAACCAGAGTACCCAGTTTCTTGTGCTAGGGAGTAGCTGGGGGGTGGCAGCCATTCAGGGGTCCTACCATGCTACAGGCATTGGGTCATACTATGCTGCTGACACACTGCATGTCCCTGGGCACGGCGTGCTCCGTCTCCCTCACCATTTTCCAGTTGGTAAAATTAGCATACAAGCCTTTCATAAAGTCTGAGCTAAATAACCATGAAGCGCTTTGAGCTCCTCAGATAGCGGGAGTTAGAAACAAAGGCTTATCTTTCAGCTCTGCCTGGTAATGATGCTGAATAGGATTCATCTCCAGTCCTACTTATCCATTTCTGATGTCTTGGAAGTATAGCTGCTTCAGCTCACTTAGTTTTGCCCTTGCAGAAGCAGTGAGGCTAATAAGCACTGCCAGATTGAGGGGGCTGGTGGTCTGCTGGTGCAGGCAACCCTGTGGCCAGCGGCTCTGGAGCTGGCAGTAGCTGCTTCCTTACAGCCTCCTCTGGCATGGGTGTGCATGATGCCAGTCAGAGGCTTCATGCCCCATCCAGATGTTAGCGCTCCTGATGGTAAGAGGAAGGCACCAAGACCTATTTGAATTTCCAGGCTTTTGTTTTGTCCCTTTTTTTAAACCTTGACTTTAGTCATATATAATCTGGCAATGAATTGCATGGTTTTAATTTTGTGCTTTCTAAAACACTTTTGGGTAGATACCATTCATGTTACAGCTGAAAGCTTCTAACATAAATCTCTGTATGTGTCCTCACATTGCTAGACAACATTCACTTATTATTTTATGTATCTTTATCTCATCTCCTGTTACTACTTAAGGTGCTAAACACTTCAAATTATGATGATTTTGTTGCAGTACACAATGTCCTGCTCTTTCCTGTTGGAATTGCTTGCCTAATTTTTACTTTCTTATTGTTGCATTACATGACATCACTTCTGTACCTCTCTTCTGCGCAGGAGATGTGGAATAAATTTTAGGCAGACCTGCCTGAAAAAGTGGATAATCCATTGTATCTGCTTTTCCCCTTCTTTGCTGTTGAGCTTTTTCCTTCTCTCTCCTTCATGCCCTGTCCATCAAAACCACAGGCGACTTGGTGGTGTGACATGCTTTGTGGGGAGGGCTCTCCATTGTAGAACTGTTTCTTTCTTTCTCCCCTCTTGTCCACCTACCCTTTTCTCAAAAACCTGGCATTAGACACATTTGGGGCACATCACCATATTCCCATATGTTTTTTCCTACATTGTCCCTTTTAAGGTACATACTTTCTTAAATTTAGCTAGCATGTGGAGGAGAATTACAGTAAGAATACATGTCCCTTTTTTGCATGTCTGTACTCTTATACCTATGCGTTGTAAGAAAAAATGTATTCTAAAATGCATTTCTAAAAATGTAAATGAATGCAGCCACAGGCGATTGCACAGCACTCTGCTTGCAGATCTAGGCTGGTCTTTCAAAGGAGCCCTCTTGCTTCCAGGCTTTCTGTGTCTCTTGTCAGAAAGGGAGGTGCAGGAGCCCAAATGCTGATTTGCCTTCAGACTGTGAAGAACTGCAGCATTTTGCATGGGTTGGTTTCTGTGTAGCACTGAGCCTGAATAACAAAATCAGTCTGGTCAGTTGAAATGATCTTTGAAAACTAAAGCAGCCTTTCCTGCAAAAGCCTCTTTTGTGAAGACTTAGGGTCTTGCCCTCTATTCTGCCCCAGCCATGCTTGGCTCCACTCAGACATGTGTGTATCAGGTTGATGGGACAGTAGCACTGGCTCCTCCACCAAGCCCTGTGCCTCTTCAATGTCGGTGAGGCTGGAGGCTGCAAGGCTTGGGATCCTCTGCTACCATGGAAGGACCTGCTGCAAAAGCAACATTCAGCTCTGTCGTGGTTTAAACCCAGTCAGCCACACAGTTTCTACTCCCCCACTCTTTCCTTCCTTACCTTCCCCCTGCTCCCACAGGAATGGGGAGGAGAACTGAAAGAGTGTAACTCCCACAGGTTGAGATAAGAGCAGTCCAGTAACTAAGGTATAACACAAATCACTACTGCTACCACCAATAATAATAATGATAAAGGAAAGAACAAGGGAAGAGAATACGATAACCACCTGCTGAAACGAGCCCGACCGAGAAGAGTGCCCTTCTGGGTAGCTCCCAGTTACCTCCCAGTCATGATGTGCTGTGGTATGGAATACCTCTTTGATCAGTTTGGGTCAGATGTCCTCTCTCTGCTTCCTGCCTGCTTCCCCTCTTCCCTGGCAGAGCATGAGACTCACAAAGTCCTATGGCCAGTCTAAACATTTGAGCAGTAACTAAAACCATCGGTTTAACCAGCTCTGTTCCCAGGCCGAAAAATCAAAATCACAGCACTGCACCAGCTACTAAGAAGGGAAAAAAAATGACTGCTACTGCTGAACCCAGGACAAGCCCACATGCCCTTTTCACTTGTCCTGATGACTCTTCCAGTATACTCTGCCAGTTCCTGATAAAACGAGGCATTTGATAATCTTAAATCCTAATCCTTTCTTTCAAGAAGAAAGTCATCTTTATTTATAGGATGCCTCTTAGAATACCCTTCTGAGATCAGTGTTACAGGCTGTTTGTGTATATTTCCATATTGTATATTGCATTTGAAGACCAGCTCTACCTCAAGTGTTCAAAAATATGCGTAGATGAAGCCTTTAGTGACATGGTTTAGGGATGGACTTGGCAGTGCTGAGGGTAAAGGTTGGACTTAAGACCTTAATAAGGTCTTTTCTAACCTAATTGATTCTATAATTTTAAGTATGCTACTCATGACCTGAGGTTCAAATCTTGGGCTCTTCATCTTTTTCAGAAAAGTAAACCTGATGTGTGAGGGAACTTGTTCAGGTCAGGCTCCACATGCAAATTATGGGAAGCAAAAGGTCATCTGGTGTTACTAGTCACTATGTTTACTAGTTAGGAGTGTTTCCACCCAGTGTGTTTTGGGCAGCTCCCAATATCTTGTTTTTTCCCCTAAGTGATTACTTTTTCAATGCATGCACAAGTGAGAGAAGCTCTGGGAGATTGAGAAGAAAGGCAGAGCACAAAAGGAGAGCCAGAAGGAGCTGGCCTTGGTTGGGAGAGTGGGTGGGAGCCAGCGGGCTGTAATGTGGGATGAACAGAGCTTGGTACCTGCCCTCTGTGTGCTCAGCAGCTTGCCAGGGGTTGCCTCCAGCTGTATCAACCCCCTCACTGGAGGGTGTTTGAGAAGCACCTATCTCTTCTGCCTCCCCGCCTGTGTTGGGTACTGGCAGGGCTGAGGGGCCAGGACAACCTGATCTCTCCCTGGCATTGGACTTGCTCCTGGACTCGCTGGCACAGCCTGCTGGCATTCCTGGCAGTGTTACTAGAATACCGGGTGGCAGAGAAGAGGAACAAAGTGTGCAGGTTTCTCTGCTTCTGTGCCTCCAAACAGGCTCTCAGCATTAAATGGGGAAGTGATAACTGTGAGTGCAGCTGGTAACGTATGGCACCCGTCCCCTGCCTTAGCAATTGCTCAGTGAACTCTGAAAGCGGAATACGGTCCCCATGGCTCCAGCCAGCTGCAGAAATCCCACAATGAGTGGCCCGTTATTCGCTTACTGGTGGAAACCTCACGTCCCACGTTGCCTGTTTTTCATGCTGCCTCCCCGGGGAGGTTTGTGCTACCCTTACTCCTTCCTCCTTCTCTTTATTTTCATTTTTTTTAGAATTCATTTCCCCTGGAGGGTTTCTTTATTTATTCTTTAGTTCCAGCCCCTTAGACTTGGTTGCTCTGCATTTTTGTCGGTCTGCTGCCTTGAGAGGCAAGGGCAGCTGTTTCTGCTGTTGATGCTGATGCTTTTCTTACATTGCCTGTGTTGCTGCAGTAGGGTCTGGTGGTGAATGATTGAGTCCCCGTGTAGCACAGTGCCTGTAGCCAGTCTGCTCCTGTGGCACAAAGCTCTGTGCTCATTGTGGTGTGGATACATGAATTTTTGTTGAACAGTTACAAAACAAGCAAAATAAAGTCAAACGGGGGGCCAGTGCTCAGGCAAACCACAGGGAAGCAGCAAACACAAAAGCTTCTAGCAGCATTACCAGTTGTACATCAGATCTCTTTTGTCCTATCGGTAGGATAGCACAAAAGGTGAAAGCCTACTGCTTCTGTCTCACCCTCACAAGGGCTCAGAAGACTCAGTGAGACCCCTCTGATTCAATCTCCTTACCTGGTAATTTGGAAACGTTACTATTGCACATCTTGGGGGAGAGATTTACTCTGGTTTAAAGCATTAGAAGGTCTCTGCCCTGCTTCTGCTGCCTGCTGGGGGTGGGTGGGAAAGGGAGAGCAACACTTCAGTGCTTCAGACTTGGGCTTTAGGTCCCAAGGCAGCCTATCCCCTCAGTTGCTCCAGCCAAAAGCCCTGGCAGGACTGGCCTTTCCCACTCTCTCTAGCTCCTCCCTGGCAGTGCAGGGTTTTGCTTCATATGCTGAGCAGGAAGCCTGACCTTCCCTGGGACAGTGGTGCCCCTCAGTAGGGAGAAGCTGGGAGGAGACATTTTCCATCATGGCTGTGTGTCTGCCCTGCCAGTTTAGCTGTATAACAGTTTTACAATCTTTATCTGATATAGGTTTAAGAGGATTTCCCTGGGTGCAGTGGGATTATTATAAGTCGGAGTGCAGTCTCCAGATGATACTCCTTCAGCAAGTATTTATTTTAAGTGGGTTTAACAGTATTTAATTTAAATTTTTTGGGTTTTTGTTTCTGTTTGGGTTTTTGTTTGTTGTGTTTTGGTTTTTTTTTTGCATGTGTTATAAGTGAATTGTTTACACTATCAGAGAAGTAAAGCCTGGATAAAATGAAGGAATGTATTATTCCTGGTTTCCAGGCTGGGGGTGGTGAAAGTAAGCAGCAGCTGGAGGTGGGAAGGAAAGAAGATGAACTAGTAATGTTGAGGGAAATGTAACATTATTCCAAGTTATTCCATTAGTAATACTGCCAAACATCTGTTTATAAATAGGAGATGTAATGGGAAGGAAAGTGTGAGTGATGCAGACAGCACTGGCTCATCATTTGAGGAGGGGGTGGCTTCTATCAACCCTGTATCTGTCCCGTGCAGTTCCAGAGGCTGTGCTGCTGCAGCCCCCAGGAGCATGGGGAGTTGGGGTCTCACATGCATCCTCCAAGCCCTCATGGGATGACGCTCAGTCAGGTTTACACTGAAGTGTTCCCTCCATTTGAAGGTTTTCATGCCACCATCTGAAAAAGAGCAGCAGTGGTGACCCTTGCCATTGGGAAGGCTGCATCTATACAGGAAAAGTCTCCTTGTGCAGGCTGTTTCTTTATCTTCCCCCTGCCTCCAGCAGGCTTTATTGATAGCAGAGGACTCTGGGGCTGGATGTGTGTGCACACAGCCTGAAGTCTTGCTGGGTTAGCAAGAGCTGCCTTCCAGCCACCTGCACCCGGACAGTCTCCATAGTCCTTGGAGTATTTCAGAGGATGCTAATGGAATGGGATTAGCCGCCCCGCTTGCCCTTGCCATCAACAAGAGGCGTTTCTAGAGAGCCTACAAAGAAGAGCAAAGCCAGAACTAACTTTAACATTTTGAATGCTTTTGAATGTGGAAGAAAGCATGATTTTACCCTCTAGCCTTATGGAGGCAAGAGGTAGGGCTGCTCTGTTCCGTATTTGGTATCTGAATAAGCCTCTGCCGTAAGGGATAGTTGTTGACTGAGTTAGTACTAATGGGCTGGATGCCCTTCAGTGTCCCTGCTCAGGTTATTTGACACTGTGTTTCAACATACTGTGCCCTTTATTCCTTACAGAGGACTAGTTAAAATGGTAACTTAGGGCTCTGCAAATAAATGTAGCTGGGGAATTCCTGCCTTAGGGCAGTGTGTTATGGCAGGCAGGGTTTTCCAGACAGGGATGCCTCTGTGCTGGGCATGATGTGCTCTGAGCACTTAACTTTCTCAGACCCTGTCAGTTTTCATTTTTAGCTGCCTGTTCAAGAGGCCAAGCTGTTCCTTACCAAAAACACTTCACAACTGTGACTTGTAATGCCAGACTTACTGAGGGTGAGAAGATTTAGAGAGACCAGGCTTTTATGGCATTATGCTGTTGCATGGAAAGGAATTGATCCCAGAGCAGCAGGGTACTTATTGGAGGGCTCACGTTAGGCTCTTTTGTGCCATGTCCTCTGAAGGGTTACATCAGCATGCCGTGGATGACCACAGGCGCTCTGGCAGTCTGGTGTCACCTTTGAGCTCTCTCAGGTGTACTGATGCCACCTGTCCACATATAGGACTCCTTGCAAAACTGCAGGTGATGATTGCGTGTGATGGATGGTCCACGTGGCACTGCAGCTAGAAGGCAGGAGTGCTGGCACAGCAATGCGGACCAACAGGGAAGGGAAAGCTGGTGGAGAGGTGGGGTTGGCAAAGGCATAAGCCATTTATTTGGAGAGACTTTGTGCCTCAGAAGAGCTCCCTGGCTGCAGGGGCAGCCACTCTGGGACAGCACAGAGATGCACTATGGCTACAGGGATTTTTCCCCTTTGCATGAAGGGCTCCTGCCTCCAAGCTGGGTCCTGAGGTGCAGGATAAGCTGAGCCAAAGATGGAGCCCTTTGGCTGCAGTGTGGTCAAGGGGAATCAAGGGGCTCCTGCCCTTGCTGGAGAAAAGGAAGGTTGTGGAGATCCCAGAGCTGGACCGGGCAACGTGAAAGGGAGCAAATGAAGATACGAAAGGTGGAGAGTGAATAGACTGAGGGAGACTGAAGGTGAGGGAGTTAAAAACAAAGACAGGTGGAAGGAAAAAAGAAAGAGATCTGAAAAGGAAGCGGGAAGAAAAGCAGGAGAAGCAGCACTGGAAGGCAAGAAAAGGAAGGAGTGTGGAAGTGGCAGGTGGAAGACTGGATGAGAGTTTTTCTGTTGTGAAGAACAGCGGTGTGTGTGTCAGGGTGGGATCCTGGAGGCACTGAAGCAGGGAGAGCAGCACATGTGGATGATCGGTGAGGGACTGTGGCTGAGATGGAGGGAGCATCCTTGCTGCCTCCTGCAATAGGAGGAGGCCCCAGAGCTGCCAGAGATATGGGTCACTTTTCCTCCAGCTGGCCCCCTTCTGCAGGAGCCATGTGGTACTCTTCCCCCACCCTTTCCATGCATGCTTCAAGTGCCCTAGCTGCTGTTTCAGGCTCTTGACTATCAAGCAGGCAAAGCAGGTTTCAGTGCTGTCTTCCATCAGGGCTGTCAGGATGCAGTAATTACCTTTGTGCTGCCACCTCCTACCCTTTCTTCCTCTTCCCCTGTGACTGGGAAGTCAGAGGCACTTATGATGCTTTGAAGAGCTCTTTTTGAAGTGACTTTGTGAGTCAAGGGATTGGTGAGTGGTGGGGAATGAGATGCTGGCACCCAGCACTCTCAGATCATTTCAACTCCCTTGTGTCTGTGGCCAGAGCAGCATGTGCTTCGTGCCTGTCCTCAGAGATGCTGGTTTCCTTAGATCTCATCTGTTTGGACAGACTCCTGCTGAGGGTGTGATGTGGATGGAGTGAAGAGTAGAGAAGGAACCAGGGCACAAGAGGTGGGCTGGACTGGGCGGCAGTGCAGTGACTTTTGATCATCATGTTCATTGTGTCAGGCTTAGCCAGAGCCTGTTTCTGTAGGACAACACAGTGCTGGCTCGAGGTCCTGAATGAGTGCTGAGCTGCTTTGTGGCAACAGTGGGATGCGTTTCTGGAGGAAGCCCTGTTGCAGACCCTCGCTATGAGAAGATGGACTTGTCATCTTCTGTGGTATGTCCAAGCCACAGGATGCTCTGGTGGAGTAAATGAAGCTGGGTAACTGTGGAAAGTTTCCACTAATATGATGGTTTAGATGACATGTGTCCCAGGGGCCTCCTCAGGATCCTCTGCTCCTTGGACCTCTCCCTGAAAGGCTTGAAAGTGTTTTCTGTCACAGCTAAAGTCTAATGAATGTGAGACAGCCACCACAGTCCCAGTCCTATTACTAGTTCGCTGAGCTAATGCCCAAGGGGCCACCCATCCTGTCCTTTACTATCTGCTGGTTGAAGTTGTCAAGACCCAAAATGCAGATTCTCCTGTTGACTGCTAGGATGTAGCGCTGCTGTTGAGTGTTCAGGGAGTGCTGTCTGGGGCAGCAGGACAGCCAGCCTGACAGTGAAACCCCCATATACCAGCTAGAGCAGAGCCTGATTAAGCTTATGAAACCTGACAAGATCACAGCCTGAGGTGGTATTGCTGGAGGCTGCTTGACTGGGAACCATGTTCCTGCTGCAGCAGCATGAGCGTTAGGGATGTGTCATTTGAAGCCTGTCACGATATACATCTAGCTGTTGAGTAGGGAGCATGTGAAAGTCTCATGCAGTTATTAGGCTGCTAGAAGAGCTGCCTTCCAAAACAGGCACTGGCTGCTGCTGTCTGCAAATGAGGAGCAGCTTATTGTTCTGCACTGGGTGATGCTCCATCTCAGCTTTGAGTAAGTGGTCCCCTGGGCAAGCATACACTGGTCAGGACACAGCTCCTCCACCTCTGCAGGTGCAGTGACCCCCACCACCAGCTTGGCTGGTGTGTATGTCCCCCAAGATAATCCATCAGTAGCCTGTGTCTCTTTGACCCCAAGCAAGGTTTATCATTTGACAAGGTATGGCAGTTGGTGCCCAAGGGCACTGCATACTGTCTGCTGTAGGCCTGGCAGCCAGCAGAGCAGGGACTGGTGCCTGGAGATCTGTGGCCTGCTCACCCTCAAATAAAATAAATTCTAAAGCAATGCATCCGACAGTATGACCTGCATAGGAGCATACCTGGCTCACCACTTCTGCCATAACAGCCATTGCAGGGGTCTGTGTGCTGCTTGTTGTGGATCTGCATAAAATCAGAGGCTTCTGCTTCCTAGCAATCAGCATTTCTCATGCAGGCACTGTCCTCATTCCTGCTGGTCAGATTTGTGTTCCTCTGAGAGAAGCAGCAGCTTCTTAAACAGACCAGCTCTTATGCCTTTATTTTGTTCAGTCCCACAGGGTTAATCTCCTTCTTGGCACCTGATTATTTGCCCCTGTGGAGAACACACATGAGCTTGCCAGATATGTGTTTGGAATTCTCATTTTGCTGGCTTTAATCCCTGTCTGGGAGCTGTGGCCAGGTCCCAGGGGCACGTTAATACCTGAGCCCCCGCAGGAACCAGCTCCTGAGCCGCACTCTCGCCTCTCCCTCTCCCTGTGGCTGCTGGTTCTTAAGTGTCTCTGAGGGAGGTATTGTAGTGAACAGACCACTTCCCAAACAGTTATTAAGTGTTCTGTGTTCTTGGAGACCAGCGGGCATCAGTATTGTCAGCTTAGCAGCAGGCCAGCTAAAAGACAGGGACAGGGTCTTGCAGGGCTGTTTCCCTACTCCTGCTCCTGCCATGAGCTTCTCTCCTTCACCTCTGAAACACGCCAGGTGTTGACATGACTGGCACAAACATCACTATACTCCAGTGAGCTGCCAGCTTCTCTCCCCCTCCTGCAGCTCCAGCTCTTTGCCCAGAACTTGCAGAATAGAGCCCCCAAAACTTTTCAGACCAGTTTTCCGTGTTGCTGCTGTCTCCTTCTCCTGATAATCCCAGCAATTGCTCTTTCAGCATTCCTCTGCCACGTTATTGCATTGCCACCTGAGCAATGCTGTCATGCTTCCTCTCTTCCAGCACCCTTGCTGCTGTGGCTTAAGACCATTCCTAGTAGAGCTCAGGGTGCGCTCTGTCTGTACCCCCATGCATTACCCCTTTTCCTCTTTGTGGGAAGCAGGTCTGGTCTTCCTAACTCCTGCCCCCCTGGGAAGTTATCCATTGGCTTTATTGCTTGGTTTACTCTCTTTGTGATTTCCCCCTCCTCCAGGTGATTTTGTTGATGTATAATTAGTTGGCACAGCACTGAGGCATGGATCCCTGGAGTGCTCTCGCACTGACATTAACAGCAGACGGTGACTAAAACAGACACACTTGTATGTCTTATACTCCTCACTGCTGTTGGGAGCTCAGAAGAGATCGCAGATGTGGAATAAATGGGAGCACTTTGAACAAGTGCCACTGTAATCCCTCACTGCCCCCACCCTTCTACCCCCCCTTTTTGCACATTAGTTTGATTAAAATTGCATGAACCCACACACGAGTGTATTTTACTTTATTTCTTTCTTTCCTCTGAGCAAGAGGCTGGTTTGGGGTCTGCCCTGTGGGAAAGCTGTGGAATTGGGTTTTTTTCAGTAACTTTCCCTCCGTGGGGCTTTCTTCTGGTTGCTGTGGGGCTGGTTGTACCAGCGAGACCTGCTTTTCCTGCAGGATGCTGAACGTGAGCACCCTCTGACGCACTTGCTGGTGGTGCATGGGTGTGCACTGGACAGGAAGGGGCTCCTTCCAGCACCAACATCTGGAAGGGAGTGGTAGGCTTGCTCTAGCAAATCTTCACCCAAGGCTTTCCAGGTTACTGAGGGCATTTCCATGACTGAGGTGGGTGTAAACAGCCGGTTTAAAACCTAGGTGACTGTGGGAATTAAAGTATTGATAAGAGCAGATACCCTTTGGGGTTTTTTCAGGCAGGTTTGTGCATCCAGGTTGGCAAGTGAAGTTTTTACTGCCATTTGCAGCAGCCTTCTGTCTCTTGTAGAAGAAACTGGGAGATAGGACAAGGGGCTTGAACTTAAACAGGGAAAGTTCAGATTGGATGTAAGGAAGGAGTTCTTTACTGTGAGAGTGGGGGTGGACTGGAACAGGTTGCCAAAAGAAGTGGTGAATGCTTCATCCCTGGGGGTGTTCTAGGCCAGGTTGGACAGAGCCTTGTGTGACATGGTGAGACGTCCCTGCCCATGGCAGAGGGTTGGAACTAGATGTTCTTAAGGTCCTTTCCAACCCCAACCATTCTGTGATTTTATGGCATGGGGAATAAGCTTACTTCATGCTACAGCCCTGTTCCACTCTGCAAACACTGACAAAACTCTCATACTCCTTGATGGGCATTTATAGCATGGGCTCCTACTTCCTCATCCAGGGGCATGTGCGATTTAGTTTTTGCATGTTTTACCCTATGTTGGAAAAGGAAGATGCTGTTTACTTCTTTTCAGGAGGCGTTGCTTTTAATGAAACATTTACAAGGTACAGTATGACCCTCAGCAAGGGCTCTGTTGTGTGCCAAATGTGGGTTCCTTGTCCGCATCCTCATTGTACCCTCCTTGTGCCTCTGCACTTTTGGCCAGGATGAGCAGAGAAAGGGGCTGGCAGCTCCTGCACGTGTTTGTCCCAAGACATTGTGTGGGTTTAATCTTTCTTCTCAGACATCAATGTGTGACACAGGGCTCTGGGGAGTTGGGCCAGGGGGAGCTGGCATCCCAGGCAAAGCTCTTCCAAAGGTGGAAATCTGGTGGAAGCTGTACCTGGCCAGAAGGAAACGGCTTCCTCTCCTCCTTCCTACCCCCAGGGTTGGAACGGCTGCTTGTACTCTTTGGTGGATAGCAAGGTTGCATATAACAGAAACGCAAGATCCCAATGAGTGGTCTGTGCAAGGGATTTAAAACCATGGTGGGTCCCCCCCACTCCTAAAGCCAGAGGAGCCCCCTGCGGCTCTTATCAGCTGGTGTAGGTGTGGCCATCACCTGGTATCCCCTGGCACTGAGGCTGGCCTGCTACTGGTAAATCTGCTACTGAACATGTTTCAGTATCCAGAGCATTGCTGTGCAATTAAACAATTCTTAAATGGAGTATGAGTGGAACCTAACAGATTGTTTAAGCATTTCTTCCCATACTGCCATCAGGCTGTGGATACCCTGAATCAGAAGGTAATGTGTTTAGAACTCTTTCAGAAAAATGTTTAAATTCCTAATAATCAAATTATGGTCCATTATCTGGCATTTTCATGGGTTGTATGCAATGGCAGACAAATACCATCTTTATATGTGAGATCTAGATTGCTGCTCAGGTTGGGCTGCGTATCAGTCGGCAGGTGGTGAGCGGTTGTATTCTCTTCCCTCTCTTGTTATTTCCCTTATCATTATTACTGGTGGCAGCAGCAGTGGTTTGTGTTATACCTGAGTTACTGGACTGTTCTTATCTCAACCCATGGGAGTTACATTCTTTCGATTCTCCTCCCATCCCTCCAGGAGCTGGGTGAGGAAGAAATGGGAATGCAAGTGAGCAGCTGCATGGTTCTGAGTTACCGGCTGGGCTTAAACCACAACAGTTCTTTGTGTACCCCATATCTACCTGCCCTGGGGAGCAGTGCCAGTCCATCTTCAGGCAGGTCTTACTGCAGCACACAGTGTCCCGGATTTAATGAGATTTTGATGGGAGTGCGACTGCTTGCCTACTTTCACCATGGACTGGAAATTTTAGGCGAGCCAGAAGAGGTTAGCATAACAAAGTGGCAGGTGAGAGGGAGGCATTGAATTTCAATAAACTGGGGAATGAAATCTCCTTGCTTATGAATTCAAGCTCCTGGCTCAGGCATCCCTCTCACTTACCTTGGAGCAAATCTGCTCTCATGCATAGGAAACAGCTCAGCAACTGCAGTCCTGGCTGCCACTGAGGTGGAGGCTGACGTTTATTAAAGGCCTGCAGAGCTGTGTGGAATGAAAGACGTTGTTACGTTCTTGGACTTAGTCATTACAAGTCGAATATTTGAATAGGTAGGGGCAAGCATTTTGCTGAAATTGGGTGATCTCTTTCATAGTTATGCTTGGTTATGCTTGCTCCACATGTATTTGGATGCTTGGCCAGGGGCAAGAGGGAGGTAAGGGATGAAAGGGACTTGGTATTGAGGGGGAAAACATGAGCAAGGAGAAGAAAGCAAAGAAAACCTATGGAAGGTTAAAATAGTAACAACAATTAGGCTGGGGGGGGGGGGG
>NDXB01008409.1:0-29570 GCA_002631895.1 Agapornis roseicollis | reverse complement strand
CAAGGAAAAAAAAAAAACAAAAAAAAGGGGGGGGGGGGGGGGGACAACGACACCAAGAAGAGGCAGAAAAATAATGCAGAATATTTGAAGAAAAAGGGGATAGACAATGAGGCCCCTTATGAAAATGTAAATGGCTGAGTCTGAAGATAAATGAGGAGCCTGCAAAGAAACAATGGGAACAATGAAAATTAAAAAAACCCTAAAAAGTGGAAGACAAAAAGGAGGGAAATATTTAGGAGGAAAATGACAGGTTTTCACAGGTGTGTGCTGTTGGGCAGATCAGCAGACACACTCCATAATCTCCTCTAATGACGTGATGGGCACTGGGGGCTTTGTAAAAACAATCAAAGCTCAAATTTTGCAGTTATTTCTTCAGTGAAGTGTAGTTTCCTGAGCATGTAAAGCTGATAGCGTTCTCCGTCTGTGGGTCTCCCAGCTGCGGGTTATGGTCCAGCCTTTCCTTCCTGAGGCTATACACCAGGAGCTCTGCTGCCAACAGTGTCTCCTAGGGCACCACTGGCTTTTGCTATGGCTGTGGGGAGGCTGTAGAGGCAGCAGTTCAGTGCTTGCCTGGGCTTGCACAGCCAACAAAGAGCTCCCTGACAGGCAGTGAAGGAAAGGGACTTGGATTTTTACTTTGGGAAAATCTTGTGATTCTCCACCAAATGTGCTGGGCTTTGAAGGGCTGTTTGTCATGGTTTGGTCTTTTTTGCTGTGGAGGTGGTTGGGGGTTTTGGGAAAGAGGGGATGTGGTGCCCTGCTTGCTGAGGAGGAGCCAACCTCCCATTGGGCTACAGGGAGAGTATGTAACATGGTCACTCTTCCGTCACTAGTTAAGTCTTTGGCACCGTGGGGAGTTTCTTGGCTTGGTGGGATGCAGCTATGATAAATGACATCAGATGATGCCCTTGAGAGGTGTGATGTTGTGGGTGGTCAGGCCTAACACATAGGCAGGCAGGTAGAAGAGTATGGTTACTACAAGCCTGCCTGACATCTTTAGTAGTGACTGACTCAATGAGTAGCTGTGCACAGCAAAACGGGGAAGGGACTGAGTTCACTGACCTTGCCATTCCTCCTCTTCCAGTGAAGGCATTTCTTTCTGGTGCACCTGACTCTCACCAGGGACAGCCTTGCTGCCATCCACACTGTGCCTGCATGGATGGGGCTGCATGTCTTAGCCCCTCCATGGAGATAATGTTTTCAGGAGGGAGATGATGCTGCAGTTTAGTGGAAAATCCTGTCACAAAAACCGATCTGGACAGTGTATTATTCAGTGCCCAGAGTAAGACCATAGCAGTTGCTGTGGGCATTAGAGGTGGAAAGCAGATATATGACTCCTTAAAGAAAAAAGGTTGAATCACAGGGACCTAATTGACCACAGCTTAAAATAAAAATAAAAAGGGAGTAGGAGACTGGTGGGGATAAAACTCCACAAGCCAATTATCACTGTTAGCCCCTGTCAGGCTGCACATGCATCCCCACCAGCCTCCACTGCTGCGCTCAGGATGAGCATGGTACATTGGTCAGGGTTGTGGCTGCCTTTTCCCCACTCTCAGCTTCTGTTTCCAGGGTGTAAACATCTCGCAGGCCATGAGAAGGGGCTTCTGTATCAGGCTTAACTGAGGCCGGTGAAAGGCTGTGCTCTCAATATGCTCAGCATGGTGGTGTGCACCTCAGCAGCTCTGTGGGTAAAGGAGAAGCATTTATCAGCCCTCTAGGAATTTAATTTTCACATTTTTCTCATATTGGCTTTGGGCACTCTTGGGGGTTGAATTTGCATTGGTGGCATGAAAGCAATTGGCTTTTCACTTGCAGCATGTGAGGTAGCGGGCTTTGCATTTAGCCTCTGTGTTTTCCACAGCCTTATTCCCCACCCCACCCCTGAGGACACCCGCAAATTCTGCACATTATCAAAGTAAACTGCACGGATTAAAGTCTGCTGCAAAACTATTTTCCAGGAAGTGTAACAGGCTGCGCTTAGTTCAACTGAAATCACTTTGCATGGATTTTTCTGGCATAAGCCAGTCCTTAATAAATCCAGAATGTCTTAGGATGATCGAGTACTCAAACTCACAATGAATTTCAAGGGGAAATGGCTTTCTGTCTCTTTTATGTTGGGTTTGGGGTTTTTTTTTTAGTGATGGCTAGAAGAATTAACATTTTTCTTAAACAAGGGTATTTATTTTCCTCTTCTTTTTAAATCACTTCCCTGCTTATTTATTCGAGGGGGAGTAGTGTGCAGTGTTGCTGTATAATGTGTTTTGCTTATAGAGTGGTGACATTTGGAAGGGCCTGCCTAGAAAAGCTGTTTGAAGCCTCAGGTATGAGCAAAGTGTCTTCTTCCATCTCTGCCAGTGGGCAGCAGGTAGCTAGTCTTTCCCGAGGAAGTTTTCTCCCAAGTGTGCCTTTTAATAGGAACAAGCCAGGACTCACAAGCTATAAGAGAAGGGAGCTTCAGTCGGTTTCTTATTGATTCACCATTCTCTTCTGTGCTGTCGTGATTTCCCTAGTTCTTCAGTCACCCTTGAGTCTGCCAGATCACAGGAGACCTGAATACCTAATGTGCTCAAGCAAGGGGTTTGGAAGAAAACCAGAATAATTAACTGGGAAAAAGAAAACATCTTTCTTGCCATTTTAATGTAACAGGAAAAGGAACAGGCTAAAGATCTTCCTTTTGGAAGGTCACGCTTACAGGAACTTGGCTGTGATCTGAAATACAAGAGCCTTTAAAACTGTTCCAGTGTCTAGGTTACAGAGAAGAAAACATTGATAGGCAAGAAGAAAAAAAGAGGATGTGTCCTAGCTGTGCTGGAAGACAAGGCTCCTGAGTCTACTTTTGGTGGGGTTTCTGTTTGGCTGGATGAGTTGGTCCCCTGTTTTGGAAGGGATAGCATGCTGATACTAGTGTGCTGAGTTTGGAGAAGTTTTCTTTTCTAAAAGAAAGTAGAATAAATGTAAGCAGATGAACCAGTGAAGCTTGGTTTCCTGTGGGTTTTGCTTCATGGTTGAATTCCTAGGTGTAGTGCAATCATTGTGTTTCCTTGATTCGGGTATCCCCATGATTGTCTTCTAGATGACTTCTTTGGTGTCTAAGGGTTGACTGAACATTGCATTGTTCCTCACACAGAAATGCTAATGTGTGATGCATATCTCCTCTAATTCTCCAGCTACTTCATGAAAACTGTGAAACTTACTCCAAGACTGTTCTCCATCTCTCAGTGTGTATTTGAGATCTTCAGTAGCTTTTGAAGCAATAGCCACTTGCTAAAGTTAGGTGGAGACAGGCACAAATGCTTGCACTGTCAGGTGGTGTTGTCTCCTCTGGAAGCCTGAGTATCTCTACCAAGAGATCAACATGAGAATGCCTACCAGCCAACATTAAGATGGAAGAAGATACTGTCCAAAGATCCTGCGGTGCTGAGAAGCCCATCCTGAAAACTCCTGTCTTTCAGCAGTCCTGGGAGCATTATCTTTGGGGGTTGCTGCCTTATTTTTCTTTCATAGGAGGCCAGGACGTTGAGAGATTCTCTCTTCTTGTAACTGCTGAGAAGAGCTTCCCTTACTCTTTTCTTCTCAAGAGTCTTTGCAGGCTGCTGTGAGTTGGTGTTATTTCCATTACACTATGCTTTCCTCAGTCTGCTGAGCAGACAGCAACCTGCAAAGTATCTACTGCTGTTCCCAGGTATGCCTCTCTCAGTGTCTCAGCCTGTTAAACTCCAGAGTCTGCTTCATTTGGGGACATTCTGAGACACAGCAGTAGCACAAGTGAAGTGCTTTATGCTGGTCATTTTGCTATTTACCTACAGGGTAATGAATAGCAGCTGGGAAGAGCCTTTTGCACTCAGATGCAATAGTGACACAGGCACCAACTGGGAAAGCTGGAGCTTCTGGAGACCTGGGGACAGCAGTGTGTCAGCGGTGCTTGGCTGTCACTCAGAAACTTCACTAGTAGAAGGCTGAAAGTGCTACAAATAAAATGCTGGATTCTGCTGGAGTCGGTGGTATTGATCCTGTGCTGGAGACATTACAGGAACTTCCTATTTACTGGTTTATTTCATTACTTACTTTGGGTAGGTTTTTTAACGCACTACTTTGATACAGTATGTGCCTTTTAGTTAATGACGGTACACCAAAACCAACTTATTATTTTAATGTGAGATTTATTTTATGAATACTTAATTTTATATGCCCACTGGTTCCTGCAGAGGACTTGGGATTTGGGGTATCCCATAAAACTTGGAGCACTGAGCTGTAGGAGACCTACCTGTATTTGGATGTTTCCCTTCTGACTGTAACCATCAGTGGTGTGTATCAGTGCTGCTGACTATGAGGAAGTCATCTTCCTATGGGTCTGCTTGCCTTGTGAGGGTTACCTGAGGAGCAGGACAAGCAACAAGTAGCTGTAAAGCTGGAGAAAATGTCCATCTCTTTCTGAAATTATGCTGTCATTTAGCATGTAATATGTCTTGGATGACCACCTGGTGGTTGCTCTGTGGCTAACTCTGCTCTCAGTTCATTGAGGTTGCATGGAGCACTCACTGCTAGAGGAGAACAAGGCTTTGCCTGGGCAGTCATCACACCCCCTCCACATAAAAAGAGTCCAGAAACGTGTGGAATAAAATTTGTGTGGCAGGAACTGTTAAGTGAATCTTTCCCACCTGTCTGGATTAGGAGCCGCTATCATAGAGGTCATGAACAAAAGGGTTTCTTCATGCACTTTGCCAAGGCCGTGCAGACTTTCATGATGGAGAGCTGTCATTATTTCCATCAACTGATCCTTGTTCACAGCCCTTTCCACTGCCTTGACATGCCCTGTCACCTTCCTCATCTCCTTCAAATACAGCACGGTTTGTAGGGAAAAGTAATGTTCCCTTCTGTAGTTGTGCATATGCATGCTGTGCAAGCCTTGCAGACAGTGCCCTTTTCCAGGGAGAGCAACTTAATGGTGGCATTCTGTCATTGGGGTGATACCCAGAGAGGTGGAATGGGAGAAGGGGAGGAAAGGAAGAGTACTGTGTGCTTTAAAATGCCCAGATCAATTAATATAAAGATAAATGCATTTATTAAAAGATTTCAATAGAAAGATGCCAACCACTCTCATGCAGAAAGTCAACTGCATGTTTGCGTGAGCCAAACCAGCTTTTCCAAGCTAGCAGATGGCTACACTGGAGCAAAAGAACACCTATTTGCACTGTCTCAAAAGCTCTTCCAAGCACAGCATTTCTCCTCCCTTCTTATCCCCCAAATCCCTGCCATCTGAACAGGAGGAAGCTTAGAGCATGACGAGCTTGAAGAGGACAGATGACCATACCTACATACACAAGAGACAAAATTGCAGATATACAGTAGGATAAAAAACTCATCAGGAAAATAGATTTGCAAAAGTGGCTGTTCCTAGTTTTCTCTCTGATACCTTGATCAGATGGTAGAAGTCTGTCAGTTGTTTGACTGAATTTGTATTATTTGTCTTAATTCTGCTTTCCACAGTCTCTAGAGCAGGAGGAGAGCAGGTGGTCCTCGTGGTTGGAGAACTTGGACTCCATCCTGCAAGAGCCAGAGCATGCCTTTCATTCATCACAAGAGTGCCAGCTTCAGAGTAACAGTTCTGAGCTGCCAAAACCTTGTTGGAGAAAAGTAGCTTGGAAATATCAAAAAGAATTAACATTTTTCATTCCAGCTCCCAGAAATCCCTCCTCATCATGCTGACTTCTTGGCTTCATAGATGGTTGTTGTCTAGTGAAGATGCATGTTTGTGTAAGATGTTATGAACAATTTTCATGCTTTAAACAGGACTGATTGAGAAAGAAAAGATTTCAACTGTCTCAGTTTGTATGGGGTGTTTTTTGTTCTTAGATTTCAAACCTTTTTCTCATTTACTTATTATCCACCCCATATCAGTAATCTGTATCTGAAGATGTGATTCTGATCTCCTTCCCTGTCTATGCATCAGCATTTTCAGTTTGTCTTCCCATAATAACTAAAGACTCAGACATGGCCTGAGCAGAAGTTTGGGCTATAATAGAAAGTAAAACCTAATTTCTGTGCTTCCTTCAGTGCTTTGCTTCTGAGGGCTGAAATGCGCCATTCTTGTGTGTTCAGCAAGAAGATGGGTTTTGAAGGGGATGGACTCAAATTCTCAGTTTGTGAGTCTTTAGATTTTAATTCAAATACTGCTGCTGACAAAAATTGTTTCCTAATTGTGTCTTGGGCTCTGTCAGAGGCAAAAATAAATCATAGCTGCTAAGCTTAAGGAGTGTCTGTTTCAAAGGGGTTGTTGGAAGCTCTAGTCCTAGGCTTTGCAGCTCTAGAACAGGTCAGGTCCCCAAAGGCAGATGGACGAAAGGCACTTGCAAGGTCCTAAAACTGTCATTATTGCATAAATGAAAGAAAAACAGCTCTCACATGCATGCCTTGACCTCCTGTGTGATCTCTGCTGAGCTCTTGAAGCTAGGGCACTAATCTCTGAAAGCAGCTCTTGCACTCTTATCTCAAGTGTTGCTCCTGGTCTTACTCGTATAGCTGAAGTAGAGAAGTAGAAGAATAGAAGTAGAGAATCCTCCTTGAATATTGATTTTTGAGAAGGGCGACTCACCTGACTATAAAGCACCACGAGCATAATTGTAGTCCAGGGGGAATATGGCCTGAGATGCATTGTTTTGAAATGATACTACATGACCCTCCCTGTTCATGCCTGCCTGCTCACTGTGCTAGGTGGAATGAAAGCAGGCTTGTAAAAAATTACAAAAAATGAGATCTTTTAAACTTCCCGTTTCTGGCATTTCTTAACTTCAGCTTCAGAGGCGTAAAACATTAAGACAGCATTGGATGCACAGCTTCAGAGGAGCCCAGGCTGCATCAGCTCCTTGGCTCTGTGTTTGCTAGGGTAGGTGTTTTTGCTTTCTGTGCCTGTCCTGCAGGCTTCAGGAAGCTGTGGCTTAGCAGGTTGCCCTATGCTGGTTTAAGCCACAGCAAATACCCGTGTCCCTGCTCTTAGCTCACGAGTGCTGTTAAGTAAAATGCATCAGCTTAACTCTCTGGAAAAGGTGCCTGCTGATGTGCTCTGCCCTCGTGTTTTCACTGGCTTAGGCTTGCCTTAAGCTGCAGTAGCTCTCTGGTGGTGCTTGGGCTCAGTGGGAGAGCTAAATCCTCACAAAGGTGAGATTGTAGAAGAGGGAGGGAGATAGAGAAGGAAGGATTTGTGAGCTCACGCACCTTGGCTTGCTGCTGGAGGTTGTTGCCTTCAGAGGTGAGTGGTCGGTGTGGTGCATGGGGGTTTGCAGCCCACTGCTGCCCTCCCTGGTGTCTCCCCCCGGGCTCTGTCTGTTGGGGACATGCCAGGGTGGGCCAGGGTGTGAGTGACATCCTCAGCAGAGCTGCAGGAGCAGGGCAGTGCCACAGTGTGCCTGAATCCTGCCTGGGTCTGCTGCCCTGGAGCACCAGCCTGCTGAATGCCGTGTGCTGCGGGCACAGAGCCCACCAAGGAACCATGTTTTGTCAGGGGTTGAGTAGCAGAGCAGGCTGTCATGAAGCAGGAGTTTCCCCACTACAGGGAAGGGAAAACCCCTTTCCCTTTGGACATCATCTCTGCCACTACCTCATGCATTTTTTTACTTGCAGGCTGGTTTGCACACTCCTCCTTACAGAGAGCATCTGCCTTGCAAAGCAGGATGGCAGAAAACGTGTGCCTGTGCAAGGGAGGAAAGCTTTTCCTCCTTGCCATGGCTGGGAGATGGATGAAGATGTGAGGTCTATTCCTTGCCCCACCACGCACCTAGCTCACTGTGCTCTTTGGGCATCACTGCATCCCCAGCATCTCTGCCCCTGTTGTCAGGGTTTGCTTCACCAGTGCTCCAGCCAGTTTTTGCTTGATGAGCAAACACTGACTCTCACTGCTGGGTGCTGCCTTGTCCTTTCACCACCCCTCTCTGGTTTCTCCTCTCCTTTTTTTTTCTTTTTTTCCTTTTAATGAGGTCACTTGAACTTCTCCATCTAAATTAGCTGTCCTAATAACCAGATGTTCCTTGGAGTTCTTTGGGACAGGGTGGGTGGAGAGAGGAGAAGGAGCTTGTTAGCAGGTGCCTGCTTTTCCCTGCTCCCTGAAGCTGCTTCAGCTGAGGGCAGAGGGGCAATGGGGAACAACAAAACAGAGGCAGCAGGTATGAATATGCACCCAGCACCAAGCACACTGCCTGCAAAGCAGTTAGGAACCAGAAATTTTGGAGAAGCATCTCTGAACAGCACTGTGCTGGCAGGGCTGGGGGTCCAGAATAAAGCCCAGGGGGAAAGTGAAAGGTGAATGTCCTTTGTCCTGGAGCTGAAGCACTCATGAGCAGTTGAGAAAGTTGTAGTTCCCCTGGGGCCATAAAAGACAAGCCAGAGCTGGGGGTGAGCATGTCTGTTCCCCTTCAGCCTGGACACACAGAGAAATGGTTGCTGGTGGGCCATGGGGCGTCTGCTGCCAACCCCTATGGGTCTGTATGGGGCTTGGTAAGCTGCAGGAGAGCATTGCTGGCCCAGGTTCCTGGGGCAGGCATGGTGGCTTGTGATCATACCATCTGGCTAGCAGGTCCCGTGTGGCTTAGGTGTGCAGCTTTGGCCAGGAAGGCCCCTTCCAAAATGCATTGTGGAGCAGGAGCAGGCTGTGCAGTGGAATCCTCTGCAAGGGAAGGAGCATAGAGACAGCATTGACTGGGCATGTGGGGTGGGCTGGGAGCGTGACCAAGGGAGCCTGCAGCAAGCAAGCAGAAGTTCAGGCCCTGAGTTGGAAAGGTGGCCTGATTTCCAAGTTTTGCATCTTTTGTTTCTTTATCTTCTCCCCTTTTTTTCTACATGAGTTAGTTTTGTTTTTTCCTGTGCCCTTTCTCACTGGCTGCTTGATCTCACCCTGTTGCTTTGGGAGATGCATTTCTATTGGCATAATCATTCCAGCCAGTAGTTAATGTACCAACAAGGGTACTATTGTAATTGGAGGATTTATTACTGCTGCTGTGAAACAACTGCTATGCCTCCTCGATTAACTCTTTGGCTCCCCTCTTGCCTTCTGCTGGCAGCTGAATCAGTAACAAACTGTGCTTTTAAGAAGCTGCAGACTGGGGTTGTGTTATTTTTCAATTTTTATTTTATTTTCCTGTTCTTACCCCTGCAGTGATACAATTGCAAGGGACTTCAGTGCTTCACCGTGCATTCTTGATTGTGCATCAGCTGAAAGTGACTTCATAGTTCAGCTTCTTATTTGAAATAAGGCTTAAATGTTTGCATGAGGATTAAAAGTATCCTCTGACTGTTTTTCTTTAGACCACAGAGCCAGTTCTGCTCATCCCTTCAGAAGCTTGAAGTTAATTCAGTAATTCATAAAGTAATTCAAAATTCATATTCTTTCTAAATTTAGTTCAACAGTTATTAGTCTTTTATCTGCCTTTCATTTAAATCTGCCTTTAGCTATCCTTATTTCTCAGTGCAGGTGGGCTCTACTAAAGAAAAGGAAAGTAACCCCCAAACCAACCAGATTATTAGCACTTCCCTTGAGTTTACCCTGTGGTTATGTGTTGGCAGGTAAGGAAGAGAAGGGGGAATTTTGCACAGAGACCCCACACCCTCAGTCGCAGTAAAGATTTGCTTCCTCATATTCTGGTCTCAGGTGGGACTTTGGACAGTGGGGGAAACGCAAGCAGCAACAGGATCAAAGCTTTCCTCTGCCTGCCCCAGACCACCTGCAATTCTCTAGCTAGGACTTAAAAATAAGGCAAACAAAGGATGCTACCAGCAGCATGGTCTGCTCAGTATTGTCCCCTTGCAAAGGTGACATTTGAGGGTCTTCATCAATTTCGCAGCTTAGCACAGTATGTATTTTCCTCCTCGCTGAAGTCATTATACAGACTTTTGATAGTCAAGAAGGCACAGTGTCTGATGTGCTGCAGCAGATATGCATCATCATGTACAGCTAATTGCCAGGCACGAGGGTTTGGGAGGATTACATTGCTAATCTAGGTATCTTCCTTGCCTTATCATCACCACCTTCCTCCTGCCACATGCATGCACACGTATTTGGATCCTGTAAGGAATGGAAATCAGTAGTGGTGTGTGGGAAGGATATAAGGAGCATGGCTCCCTGAGAGCTTGCAGTGGGTGGGAGGGGCCCGGTCCCTTCCATCCTTGTGCCCACCCACGTTGCCTCTCATGGTGTATTTCAGTGCTTGCCAGTGCTCACCTCTGGACTGGTGGCACTGGCACTGCGGTTGAACACTCTTGAGCAGCTTGTTTCTCTCTTGCATGCACGACCAGAGGGGTTGGGGGAGGAGATTCATGGTGCTGAACTGGGATCCCTGTGGGGCAGCAAGATGTCACAGGGCAGATGGAAACATAACTCTTGCACTAATTCCCTGCAAAATCCAGAGTGGTATTTCTCACCAGAAGCAGCTCTCCAGGATTTGCATGCTGCACGTATTTGTTCTTCCTAAATAGTTCACACTTGACACTTGGCAAGCTTAGCTCTCTGCAGGCAGTATGAAGTGGGCAGTTGGGGAGACAGGGTAACACTGTAGGATGCCTCTAAAGTGTATCAGTGGGTGAACAGCTGTAACAAAATCCAAGGGAAGAAGAGGTTGGTGGGTTTTGCTTGTCCTACAGCAGCACAGAAATGATGCTGGGTAGCCTATGTAAGTTGTTTTACTCCTGAAGAGCCTCCAAGTGTAAGGGTACAGTGTTGCTAAATGATTTTCACAGTGTTGTTTTACCAGCTCAAGCTGGGGAGCCTCTGGCTGACAGCCTGATGCTGCTTCTGTATCACTTAACAAGGAAACAGCACCTCATGCTGCCTTGCTTGGGAGCAGATGAAATGTTGGTAGCTCTCTGGTTTGTATCCGGTACATAAAAGCTTTCCTCTTGGAGGTGATTGGGGTTTTGGATACCCAAGGATGAACCAGAACCAGCCTGAAGAGAAGGGAGACCTCTTTGTCCACATGGGCAGAGTTCAGCATGGCACTGGGAGCTGCTGGAAACAGAGGTGGTCCTGGGACTCAGAGGAATGTTGAGGCATGCACCGAGTCCAGACCTGGGAACTCCAGTCTGCTCCCTGCTTGTTTGCTGGGAAACTGTAAGGCAGTTCCTTGTCCTAGAGTTAGTCCTAATTAGTTCACCAAGTGCTCACTGATTGCATGTTACTGAGGTGGGTTTGACTAGAGCAGAGTGTGCAAGCTTCCTGAGGAGGGATGCCCACGGACATCACCCTGGCAAAGGGGGAGCATCTCCAGGCTCCCTCCTCCTTTCCGCAACAGCAGGTCCCCGGGACTCTCCCTAGCTGGGTCCCTAACCCCCTCTAGTGGCAACATTTACGCCTAATATTTCAGGAGATTTCAAAACATGGTGGGGTTGGGAGCACCCTCTGCATAGCAGCCCACCCGCCAGTGAGGTGGGTTCCTAGTGCTTTCTGCAGGAACTTGGGGCTTGGGGACCTAATAGGAAATGTTGAAAAGAGGGAGAAACAGGTAGAAGCTGGGTAAGAAAGAGCAGACAAGAGGACATGTCCTGCAGCACCCCTCTTGGCTCCGATTCAGGTATGGCCTTGCTACCCTTCGTACAGTGACGACTGTCGTGTAAGCTTACCCCTGCTTTCAGGTAGAGCTCACCTTGCGGAGTGCCCCAGAAATCCTGGTGCAGCAGGCAGCAGGCAGCTGCAGGATGCTTGGAAACAGCTTGGCAGTGTGATGTCTGGCAGGGGAGCCAGGGCTCCTGGACGGACACAATGTAAAGAGTTAATCATGTCCTGATACACAAACTGATGACTTTGAAGCCTCGGTAGGGCAACTGGCTTGGGAGGAACTTCTCTTCTGATAATCCACCTCCCCATGTACGGTGTTGAGCACAAGGGGATTGGCGAGCACCTTCACAGCATTTTCTGCTTGCTTTTCTCTGCGTGTCTTCGAGTTCTGATCTGGCCTGATGGGCTAAGCCATGTCTGTAGCCCTCCTGTTGGCACAGGCCAGCCTGGTCTGTGCCCTGTGGTAGTGTGTAAGCCCCAGCAGACCTGCGGCCTTGCTGCAGGAGTCCCCAGTGTTCCACAGCACTCAGAAGGATACACTCATTGGGCTTCTGTAATGAGCTGTGACCTGCTGCCATGTTTGGCTGCCTCTTGAGAACAGCATTTTCCCCTTTCTTCTACCCACTTCCCCCCTTCCAAAACCTGGTACCCAGTGTACATCTTGCAGTGTAACTGCAACAGTTGTTTGTGCATTGCTGGCCAAGCATGAGAGCAGTGGTGCGAAGCACAGAGCCTTACCACTGGTCTGGCCAGCTCTGGGCTCTTACCTGTCCCTCTTGATGTCTAATCCTTTGGAAACTGGGCTCTCTAGTCCTGCTGGTTGAGAAAGTGAGAACAACCAGGTGTATGTCTGTGTCAGGCTGATGTAAGGCTGCGTCCTCAAGGCTGCGTGCAACCCAAAAGGTATTGCTGATTCTTCTAAATGGGAGGATCCTAGTTGGCTTTTTTAACCAACGGAGCAGGAGGAATGTAGCACAGTGTATCAGGTGTTACCACAGTTAAGTTAGAGCCTTTAACAGCATGCCACCACCTACTGATTTTCCTCCAGGAATGTATTTTGCAATAGCTTGCCCATGTGGTGTAAAAGATGCTAACGCTCCAGCCAGATTCTGACCTGGAAACACAACGTAATGGTTCTAGCTGTTGAAATGGTGTCCGTGCCAGCCTCCTTGGGGAATGGCAAGGCAAGTGTTTGCCTGAGGCCCGGCCTTTGGACAGGCGTCCTGGTGTTCCTCCTAGGGAGCAGGCAGCTCCACGTTTGGCAAGCCAAGTCCCTGCCTTTTTCTCAAGTGTGACCTGTTTTGTCCCACAGAGCCAGGCAGGCTCTTGGAGGTAAGCAGTGATTCACTCTCTGCCTTGTTCTTAGACAGAGAGCAGCCATGCTACTGAGCTGTGGGAGCACACAGCCAACCAGTGGAGTGTGCAGAGCTCTCAAACTGGGGGAAGGAGAATAAGCATGCTTTCTTCACTGATACCTACTGTTGTGCAGAGGCTGGTGTAGCAGGGAGCTCTGCCTTTGAAGCAGCTCAGCAGGAAAGTAATTCCAGCATCATGATGATCAGGTTTAATTTATTTAAATAAAGTAAGAAAAGTTACATGAGCCTGTGGCTGGAGGGCAAAGAAAAAGCTGTGTGGCTCTGGAAATTATTCAGGAAGGTCTGAAATGAGAAATTCATATGTTATCATGCAGGCGATATAAACCAGCAAGGTTAGATGCTGCTGTCACCACTGGTTTGGGAGTCAGAAGGAAGGGGAAAGGACAGAGAGAGGCAAGATCCTTTTCATGGTCTGCCAGAGGTTATTGCTGGTGAGCAGAGGACAGGAGCCCCAGCAAGGAAGATGAGAGGAAGGGGTGGAGGAGGAAACATAGTTATAGGGCACAAGCAGTGGCCTGTGATGACAATGACCTTACCAGGTACTTCCCCTGTGAGGGGCAGTAAATTCCCTAGTACTGAGCACATGGTAAAAGCAAATGCTCCCATCCAGGCTGGACATGGGAAGATTTCCCTCTCATTTATATCATCTCATGGTTTTTTTCTTTCTCCTCTTTCTGGTTTTGATTTTTCTGCCATAAACAATTGTAACAGTTGTCTTTACTGCAGCTCATTGCTTTCTGTAGCTGTGCCTGAATGAAATAGATGCAGCTTTCAGCAGCTCAACTAGTTTCATCAAACCTTCCAGTCCTGTCAATGAAAGTGAACTGAGATAGGTTGATTATATTCCACTGGTATGCAGCAAAACTGGGGGCATTAACAGGCTTTCTAACACTGCCTTGTCTGCAGAACTGGAGAGAAGGTTTGCATTCTTCCTTCCATGTGATGTTGCTTGAGACAAAGTCTAGAAAGGCTTCTTCTTAAGAAAGTCTGTCTTCTGCTGGTAGAAAATCATGCTGTAATTAAGGTTGTAGGGCTGCAATTTTCTTTTTCATACTGATTTTAGCGGCTGTACTTCCTTCCCTCTGGTTAATCAGTTGGAAAAGTAGCCAGCGGTTCTATTGCCTTGACATGTCTGTGTCCTGAGCAGGCTACTGAGCAGGCTGCAATTAGTGCATTGCTGCCCTCAGAGGAGACACTTCCCTCCAAATGTTCAAACCCCTTCGTTTGGCCTGAGGGGGTCATTAAAGCATGAAATGATATAAACAAAGGAGAGGGAAATGGAATCTCCTGACTTTTATGAAGGAAGATTAAAGGAACTATGTTTAGCTTGTCCCCACTAGTGACAGAGGGGTGAAGACCATGCCAGGGCTAAGGACTGGCTGAAGAATGTGGGCAGGAAAGGGGTCATGAAGTATGCTGGGGGCACACAGTAAAGGGGAAATGCCTTGACAGAAAGTATTAAACCGTGCTGCTCTGCAGCATGATGGAAAACTCTGCGCATTTACTGGGGCCACTGAGCAGGAATTTAAGCACAGCACTGGAGTATGTGCTGCAGGTCACAGTCTTTCCCAGCCAAAGGTTTGGGGAATGATTCTACTCATTTGGAGGGCTAGATGTGAGCTAACAGGCCTTTGCCAGTACTTAACAATTAATTACAACTGTAAAAAGAAACCTCTCTTCCAGCTCTCTGGGCTTTAGACTCAGCATTTTAGGATTGCTAACTCCCATGCTGTGTTTCCCTATCCCTCTTTGCTGCAGTGATTCCCGACTCACTGCGAGTGACAGCAGTCCCACAGACACTGAACAAAGTGGAGCACGACTCCCTGGAGCTGAAGTGTGAGGTGTCTAAGAGCACAGCCCAGCACAGCCACGTCTCCATTGCCTGGTACCGGCAGCGGGGCAGCGAGGTGCCTGTTGAGGTCATCTCCCTCAGCCGTGACTTTGTCCTGCGGGCTGGCAGTGCCTATGCCCAGCGGCATGCTACAGGGGACATTCGCTTGGACAAAGTTGGGGAGACCACCTCAAAGCTCACCATCTACAACCTCCATCCTTCGGATCAGGGCGAGTTTTACTGTGAGGCAGCAGAGTGGATCCAGGACCCTGACAAGTCTTGGTATGCCATGACCCGCAAGCGTTCCCAGGGTGCCATCGTCAATGTGCAAGCCACCGGTCAGTGTCTTCTCTGCCTATTCTCGCTCAGCTGGGTGGTGGGAGGAGTTGGAAAATGGGGCTATGCCTTGTTAGGTGTCTGGGAATTGGGTGGCAGGCTTTGTCTGCTGATGTGGTCACTGACCTGGAACTGACACGGGAGTTAAAACAGATCTTAAGCACAGGCAGTGAGAGTTTTGGTAAGTGGGGAGGAAAGAGTGACACAGCAGAAAATAAAACTAAAACTTTGAGCACGGGCTTCTGTATTCCACAGTCTATTTTGTCAAAATCCTTCTCCCAGCCCACAGCACAGGTTCCTTCTAAGGATCTAAAGACTCAGCTGAGCTCACTGTTCCTCTCTGATATCCCCAAAGGCCTTGCCTCTTGACCCAGGCTAAGCAGGGTCTGAACAGGACTAGGCTTCAGGCCACATACTACAGCACCACTGGATTCTGGTGTTGCAGCAGAGCTGCTCCCAGCAGTAAAGTCTGGAGGAAAAGGTTATGATTAAGGAAGCCTTGCAGCTCATGGCAGCAAGCTGCCTCTCCTGCAGCATGGCCAGTCTGGGCTCCCACAATGAAAGCAAGCCCCTAGCCCATTCACGTGCAGATGTGTATGTCCAGGGGATGTTGGCCAGGCAGTGGGGAGCAAGTTGTAAATACCTTGCAGAGGTGTGCTGGCTCTCTTGATGGGCTTTCCATGCTGACTTTTGGGCTTGATGGGCTTTTGCATGCTTTCCTTGTTGGTTTGTCTCTCCCAGATAAGGAGTTCAGTGTCCGGCTGGAGACAGAGAAGCGAACATACATCGTGGGTGAGCCAGTGGAGTTTCGGTGCATCCTGGAGGCACAGAATGTCCCTGACCGCTACTTCTCCATCTCCTGGGCTTTCAACAGTTCCCTCATTGCCAGCCTGGGACCCAATGCTGTGCCGGTGCTCAACAATGAGTTTGCCCAGCGTGAGGCCCTGGGCCAGCTCAAGGTAGCCAAAGAAAGTGACAGCATTTTTGTGCTGAAGATCTACCGCCTTCGCCTTGAGGACAGTGGCAAGTACAACTGCCGGGTCACTGAGCGGGAGAAGACCGTCACAGGGGACTTCATCGACAAGGAGAGCAAGCGGCCAAAGAACATTCCCATCACTGTCCTGCCACTCAGTAAGTAGAGACTTGTCCATGCCCTCCTGGGACCATTGCTCTACTGAGCAGCTATGTGGTGAAGTTGTGATGTGCCGAAACTTCGGCGATGGGGAGGAGGGAGGATAAGAGTTTGCATGCTGTTGAGGCTTGTAATCCCAACTGGCAAGATGCTTTACTTTTTGATGGGAAGGCCATGATAGAGAAGGAGGGATATGTGTTGGGTTTGTAGATGGTGAAACATGCCCCCACCTTGGTAATGACTTCCTTGAGTTGAAGGTATGTGTGACAGCCTCTGACTTGCTCCTCATACTCTCTCCCTTGCTTGCTCTGCAGAGAGCTGGGTGCTGTGAAATACTCTGCAGGCATTATGGGGAGACCAGCTTGGCATTGGTTTATCGTAAGAGCTGTTAGGTTCCTGCAGGCTGTTCAGTGGCTGTTGTTCAACTGTCTTGCAAGGCAACTGTACTGGGAGAAACCAGGGTTCATGTGATCCTCAGCCCTGGTTTGCTCCTCAGCATGGAGCTCTGGTGAGGTCACTGTGTGTCTGCCAACCCTCATGAAAACAGCCCTGGCAGAGGCTTGCCTGAATGAATGTCTTTTGTGTTTGTCAGACCAACAGGATGAATACAAAAATAACAGGGTAAGAGGAGAGGGTCCACTGATTCATCCCTTGTTTTGCTCTCTGAATCTCAGGTAGCTGTGGCATGATGAACCATGCACATGTTGCCGAGGCTGCCCTTTCAGTGGGGTTTGGTCAGGCAGAGGATAACTGCAAGAGGATTTTGTGCAGTGTTTCTCTCCTATCTCTTAGGTTTCAAGGGAAATGCAGCCCTTTCCTCTAGCTTTTTTTTCTCCTCCTTATTTTTCTGAAAGAAATTCTATTTCTTTTCTCTCCTACCAATATTTGGTCTCATTTGTTTGGCTTTGAAAATTACTCTAGCTGGAAATCTTGCACTGTACAGATGTCTAAAATGTAGTAGTTCTAGACACAGCCACTTTTCAGACAGATTTCATTCTTGCCATTTGATTAATCACCAACTCTAGGAACAAATGTGATGATTTTTCATGGGTGCTACTTGTCCATAACTCCGACCGGAGACAGCAGTCTCCGTATCTCTGAAAAACCAGACATAAAGCCTTTACACTTTGGGAAGCTCAGGAAATGAGGTTTTTTTGATGTTACCAGAAATTGATAGCTATCTCTAGTGTCACTAGCGATGGGAGTTAGGGAGAGCTTCTCCCAGAAAGGGTTGTAGGAATGGACATGGCAAGATGGTGATCATGCTGATGTGAACTGAAAAGCCCAGGGAGCTGGAAGCTTTTTTTGGCAGAGCCGTTTGCATGTGGTACATGTTGTAGCAACACATATTCCAAGTTCTGCTGAGATCCCATCCTGAATCTGCGACCAGAAGATGCATCAATGTCTCATGAGCCATAGGCAGAGAGATTTCTCCCGGCCATGACCTACACCTGCTTTGAGTGTGCCAGTCACCAGGAGCAGCTCGCTGCCCACAAGCTGGTTTTTGATGTGGTCATGCATGAGGTTAAGACATGCCTGGACCCAAATCTGTGGGCAGTTTCCTGCACCTGGTAGAAAGCCTCTCTGGCTGGCAGCATCCTTCTTGCAGACCAAGAAGTGGCGAGTGTGTATCATCTCCCCTGTGTATATGCGTTTCTCCCCTTAGAGACCAGCATCTCCTTGGAGATTATCAACAATGCCAGCAATGTCTTGGAGGGGGAGAGCCTGCGCTTTGGCTGCAATGTGCGCTCGGGCTTTGGGGCCCAAAGCCGCCTGTCGGTTGCCTGGCACCTGGTGGACAAGCTGAACCGGCGCAGTGAAATTGTGCGTCTGGATCGGGAGGGCACGCTGCAGCCAGGCCCCTCGTACACCGAGCGCAGCAGCTATGGGGGCATCCAAGTGGAGCAGGTCCGGCCTGGCTCCTTCACCCTGGAGATCTTCAACAGCATCAAGGCGGACGAGGGCCACTATGAGTGCCGAGTGGCGGAGTGGACACGGACGCTGGATGGGGAGTGGCAGATGGTTGGGGAGCGGCACACAGGCACCCCGGTGTCCATCACTGCTCTGGGTGAGTACTTGAGGTGCGGGGGGCCATGGGGCCATGCCCCCTGTGTGCCTAGCACACCCCAGGAGGTCACCTGCAACAGCTGGGGCTGTTCTCGGCACTGTGGCCTTTGCTTGCCAGCACAATGGAGGTACCCAGCATCTTCCAGTATGTTGGTGCAAAATGCCTGCATGCTCTGTCGCATCTGGGGACAAAGTCTAAGGGGTGGCTGTGGCAGGAGCAAAGCCGGGGATGGCTAAGGACAGGGGCAGTGTTTCCAGTGTCCTTCCCAGGAGAGAGGCTGCTATCCCCACAGTACTGAAGCCAAGCTATGAGCAGTGCAGGGGTGGTGCTTCATCGGCAGCCTGTGGGCATCAAAGCCTTCTACATGCCCTAGGTAAACCTTATCTCTGCTAGCCAGATCAGGAGAGCAGAAAGCTACGGCAACTGTCCAGACACCAGAAATGATGAACATCTCTGACAGCATCAGAAGTCTGATGAAGGCATGGGCCAGGAATTGTCCTCACTTCCCTCTGCAAGGAGGCCCTGAGCTGCTGGCTTGGAACCACAGCGTTGTCCGTGACCAAGCCGCACTAGAACCTGGAATCACTGCAGCTGGTACTCTGCTCTGCAAAAGGGCTCCTCCATTTCAAACACAGTGTGACCACATTGGTTGAGGAGAGGTCAGGTAGGGCATTAGGGATTTTGGATGGATTGTGAATTACTTTGTTCCTGCTCAAGCCTTGCTATGTTAAGTTCAGGACTGGTTCCCAAAGTGCTCTGCAGGAGGCTGAAGAAGGGGTGACTGCTGGTATGAGGCCGCTGATTTGCAGAATGGCGGGGCTATAAACAATCAGGGAGCTCTATTGAAAGGTTGAGATAGGAATTTTGGGTTGGTTTTGGGTTTGTTTTTTTTTGCTGTTCTCTATAGTATTAATCTTAAACTTTGGCAAGATGTGTGAGAGACCAGAATTCACAGTTGTCTTATTCCGATCAAAATCTTGCTTTTTCCTCCTTTCCTGCCTTTCACTTTTGACCTTCTTGCAGAGGCTGTTCTGTCTGCAGCTAGAAATCTTTCCTATATCATTTCCAAAAGCAGGTAGGGATGTTAGTTCATATAGAACTAAAGGCAGATTCCCATCTTGTTTTAACAGCATTTTCCCTATGAGGTCATCATTATTTGGCCTGCTGTAAGTCAACTTATCAGCCCTTTTCTGTACTCTGTCGTTTGCAGAAGTGATGAAATTAAGTGTTGAGATTTTAAAATGTATCACTTTTACTGTTGTTAAAATATAAGATGCTCGGAATTGCCCTGCAGTTCAAGAAAATCTGATGGAAAGGTAGTTGCCTGTCCTCGCAGAGAAATTGCTGGCTGTTGGGCACATAAAGTCAAGTCCTAAAAAATTCCTAGGTCTTCTTACAACTAGCAAAGCTGAAGTAGATCATGAAAATTTAGTGGAGAAAATATTGAATATTGTTTTGTTACTGCTGAATCTAGTATTTTTTGCTCATCGTAATGTTTTTGAAATATCCTGAGAAACTCAAATGGAAGGTGCTAAGAAGGAGCAAGAGAGGTTTATGGCTACAGAAATTGCTAGTAAAAATAAAATGTAGTAAATTTAGTGACACTCACATTTCAAGTTAAGGTCTAATCATTTGCCAGTCTGCAAGGATAAGAAACTCTTTAGCTGAACTAGCACAGATGATGTTCCCCCCATAAATGTTCAGACCCATAAATCTATCTACAGGGTGGCTCAGTATCCAGAAGAGAGATGTGGTGTTGGGAGAGACCAGATGTCCCTGAACTAAGAATCTTGAGTGCCCAGTAGGGACTCCAGTCCCTGGCTGGCATGGGAAGGAGACAGGTGAGGAGGAGCAGAGGCAGGCTGCTTTATTCTTGCAGGGAGTTCTTGCAGAAAATCTGCCCACTTCTATGCATGGGTCCTCTCCTTTTGTACCAAGTCCCAAAGGAAGAAGGACCTTTGTGTTAGACCTAAGTGCCATGAGCATGTTGGTTGAGTCAAGGACCTGGAAAATATACCTGGCTTTCACATGGCAGTCAAGGCCATGAAGCTTCCTTGCCCTGGCCAACTGGAGATTAAACATTACAATATCAGCTGGTCTTAGTAAAATGAAGTTGGCTTCCTAGGGCCATTGCCCGTGTGGTAGCACTCCAAGCTAGGCCCGCTAACATGCTTGCCAGGGCTGGAGGGCTACTGCAGAGTGTGAAGGTAAGGGCTTACATGGGGATGAGATTCAGCAATCCTGAGAGGACACAGCCTGGGGTCTTGCTCTCCTCCCCTGGGTAATTACTGAACATGTTGCAAGAGGCTTTAATCCCAAAGACTGACCTGTTTTCTCAGTAGTCACACATCCTGGAGCTCTGTCATGGCGGTGCCATGCAGAAGCACTTGCCAGAAGCATGCAGATATAGTGATATTCATGATGTGGCCAGTGCAGCCCACAGCAGCAGCTCTGAGGGTTGCAGTACGCTCCTAGCTCACCTCTCAAGCTGCAGTGTCAAGCCTGTCAATGGCAGGCTGAAGCTCTATGCTGATTCACATGTTCCTGTTTCTGCCGCACACTGACTGCGGTCACCCCCAGTAGCAGTGGCTGGGATGGTCAGGGGAAGGAAGAAGAGCTGCCAGCCAGTGTGGGACACCCCACAGAGCCTTCCAGGAGGGAAGCACTTCTTGGAGATATTATATTGCTGGTAGAAGACAAAGTCCCTTCTAAATCTGCTGACCACGCTAAAGTTATGGGAAGAAAATATTGCTCTCTGCAACTCGGAACAAATAAGCAGTGGAAGCACTCTGACCCAAAATGTAAGCCACTCAACTGGGAATATGTTATCTCCAAGTTACTAACAGACTGCTGGTTTTAAACTCCCCTAAACAAACAAACTGCTGAGGGTAGACAAGTCAGAATGTATTGATCAGCTTGCAGAGTGATAGACATGAGGACAACTGCATAAAGCCATCCTGGAGCTGTGATCTGGAAGAGAACAAAAGCTATGCTGTGTGAAGAACAAGAGCAACCAGCTTCTCTTTTAGTCGCCTTTGTCCTGGGGTTTTGTAACCACTGCCACCACTCCAGAACATGAAAGAAGGCTGCTCCTTGCTTTCCTCATTGTCACCTGCAGCAGCCAAGTACAAACCTGGGGGCAGGGGGGGACAGGACAAGGTGGAGATCCCCTCCCTGAAAGGTGGATGTGAATCATGGGGTCTGTCAGCGGTCAGACTGGTGCTGGATAGCTGTTCTGCCTGGTGCTGCTCCCTGGTGCCGCTGCACTGCTGTGTTTCTGTATGGGGCTTTGGCAGTCTACAGAGGCTGGTGCTCACCTCTGGGTCTCAGGTTATCTACTCCTCTGGGTGGAAATCAGGCATGATCCTGCTGCTGCTGCAGCCAGTGCTCATGCAGGCAGCCATCACTATGCAGCATGCACTTAAGTGTGTTTTTGCCACTGCTTTTTGTGCCCACTTTGCATTTGCAAATAAGAAGCCAACACAACACAAGTGACTGATTATTCCAGGCCCACAACTGGATGACCATACTGTAGCTTTTGCATGCTAACAGCAGGGCCTACCTAGGCAGGTGTCTCAAAACCTTTCTCTCTTTCCACAGAGGCCGGCTTTGCTGTCACAGCCATCTCCCGCACCCCTGGTGTGACCTACAATGAGTCTTTCGACCTCCAGTGTATCATCAAGCCCCACTACCCATCGTGGGTACCGGTGTCGGTGACGTGGCGTTTCCAGCCTGCGGGCAGCACCGAGTTTCATGACCTGGTCACCTTCACGCGTGACGGCGGGGTCCAGTGGGGTGATGGGTACATTGGTTTCCGGACCCGCACTGCCATCGAGAAGGCTGAGTCCAGCAACAACGTGCGCTTGAGCATCAGCAGGGCGAGCGACACAGAAGCTGGCAAGTACCAGTGTGTGGCTGAACTCTGGAGGAAGAACTACAACAGCAGCTGGACACGGCTGGCAGACAGAACCTCCAACCTGCTGGAAATCAGGGTCCTGCGGCCAGGTGAGTGGCAAAAGCGCATGAGAGGGGCTGGGGGTATGTGCTAGTGCTGTGGTAGTCTTCCTGGAGTGAGGACTGCTCTCGTGGCTGTGAATGACATCTCACACTGGTATATGGCTTGAGTAGAACTGCTCAGTTCCTCAGCTGTAGGATATGTTGGAGCTCCCTTGTCCACCTCTGGGGAACTGAGTCCTCTCTTTGCTCCTTGTGTACTGTTCATGGGTTTTCCTTCTGGGAAGCAGTGTTCACGCCCAGCTTGGACAGAGCCTTGGCAACATGGTCTAGTGTGAGGCATCCAAGCCCATGGCCAGAGGGGTTGGAACTGGATGATCTTAAGGTCCTTTGCAACCCAAACCATTCTGTGATTCTATGAACTGAAGCTCAGTTCAGTCCCTGGGCTGTTCTTGTGAAATGGAGGTGGCTTTCAGGTTGCCACCTGCATTCATCAGAGCTGACAAACCTGGGAAGAGTGTGAGGGGCGGAGCAAGCAGGCTGAAAGAAGAGAGGCATGCTCCCACCAAAGCCTGTATGTGTGGATGCAGCACAGGTGAGGTACTGCAGCTCTTGTCTAGGAACTTGCTGCATCTCTCACTTTGCTGGGGGCATCTTCAAAAGCAGCTAGTGATCAAAGGGCCTGACTTTTATCTCCACCTGAAACTGAGCTCTTCCCAACTGGAAGTCACCAAGGCTGTGGGTGCCCACACAGAGTTTACAAAGAGACACCTGGCTTGGCAGGGAGAGTCAGGTAACCTGCTGGTGCTTACGCTCTCTATACAGCCAGTGGAGAGAGTTAGGTGCCTTCTGTAGGCATTGTCACTAATATTATGGTCGTATCTTCTACTGTCCATGAAGGGTGCAAAGATAGGTGGTCAGGGGAGCTCTGGGCCATCACTGAGCTGAACAGTTTACTGCTGTCTTGACCTTATAGCTGGAGTTGATGTTTGGAGTGAGACTTTTAACACCTTCAAGACTTGTCTCAGGTCCTTGCAGCATGGTAGTCCTCCTTTCATGTTTCTGTGCAGAGAGACTCCTCCCTAGGGTCTGTATTCTGGCTTGGGCTTTGTGTTTTCCCCCTCAGTGGCCCTTTTCATACTCTTCGCCTTCCCCAATCCTGAGCATGTCTTTCAAAAGGTCAGGAGATGCTGTGAGCTCCAGGCACCTCATGAGCTCTCCATCATCTTTTTTCCGTCTCTCCTTCCTTGCTCTCATCTCCAGGTTAATGTCCTTCATTTATCCTGCCTTGTAATACAAGTTCTATTGCTCACAAGGTCAGGTTAGTAATGTTCATTATTTCAGCTTATTCCCCAAGGAAATAGCACTGACTGGGTATGGTCCCTGAAGTAATCCACTTTTTCATTGCACATCTCTGTGCATGCATATGTGAGAGGGAAGAAGAGAGAGAAGGAGAAATCCTTGTTAACAGCTTCCAGAAGAGAGCTTCTGTGTCACAGCTCATGGTGGTGAGAGGGACATTTAAAGAACATACAAACTGTGGTCTTGCAGCCAGTTTGTCTCTACCAGAGTAGAAACCATCATGTGATGCTTTAACTGAACAAATTATCTAGGTCTCCGTGGTTTTTACCTTTCCCTATCTCCCTGCTGTTCCAACAAACTACTGCTACACAAATCTTAGCTGTCAGTCCAGTGAGTCTGCCTAATGTTTGTGGTTTTATGGTTCACAAGGAGGGATGGAAGATAAGTTGAGGACACCTAAGTGTGTCTCCAGCAGCATGGTTGCGCTCCCACTGTTTTGTTTCCGTGTCTCAGGCACCCGCTGAAAGCTGAGGTTGATGTTCTCCATGAATGCAGTGCCAACATTCAGACCAGCAACTGCTGTAGTTCTCTCTGGTTTTGCAGGCTGCAGAGGGTCATGTCATTTCTTTGATGGATCTTTGGCTGAATAACCTCCAGAGAGAATCCAGGATAATGTGGAAGGCACCTTGGACACCTCTGAATGAATGTCCTAGAGCCCCCCCAGTGAGACCTGTGCTGATGAAGCAGGTGCTGGTTTTTAGATTAATATCCAGGGCTTCGGCAAAAAGGGTCATTCAAGACCCCTGAACTATCGAATACTTGAAAGTGCTGCCACTCTAATTTTGTGTCTCTGTAGTCACCTTAATCCAAGATAACTTCAGTTTGCTATTAGGTGTCTTGGTCCTGGTTTTCTTCTTTCCCTTGCCACTACCTATGGATTCCTGCCTTGTCCCATATGCCACTGAGTTTGGGGTGAGCTATCTCTGCTACCAGTCCACTAATGCACACTGTAAAGAAGTTTTGTACGGAGGTGTTTTGGTAAATTAAGCCAGTGTGTGTTTCCAGGTTGTAAGATAATGTTGGAATTTTAGTTCCCTTTTCAACCCCTGCTGCCTCTTTGTCAGAGTGACCTTTCTATTTGACAGGTTCCAGGTGCAGATGTGGCAATCAATATATGTCAGCCTGTAAAGTGAGAAAGGTAAAATAGTGGCTGCCTGATTGCTTCATTAATCTCTTTGCTCTGTGAAATCCCACATTCTCAAAGCACAGGGTGCTGAAGCTTCTCCTGGTGTATTGGTTTGCTGTTTCAGTGCTCAGGCCCTCTCTTCTTGGCACTCTTGCCATGGGTAGTATGTGTAGATGTCATCCTTGCTGAGTAGTAACTGCAGAGGTGGCAGTGCTGGTCTTTAATTGCATTTATTAATGTGGTTGCACCTATGGCTTTCTCATGGCCAACAGATAATGTTGAGGAAACATCATAGGTTCATAGAATCATAGAATAGTTAGGGTTGGAAAGGACCTTAAGATCATCAAGATCCAACCCCCCCTGCCATAAGCAGCGACACCCCACAATAAACCGTGCCATGCAAGGCTTCGTCCAACCTGGCCTTGAACACTACCAGGGATGGAGCACTCACAACTTCCTTGGCCAACCCATTCCAGTGCCTCACCACCCTCACAGAAAAGAATTTCTTCCTTAGATCCAATCTAAACCTCTCCTGTTTAAGTTTGAACTCTTTACCCCTTGTCCTGTCACTACAGTCCCTAATGAAGAGTCTCTCCCCAGCATCCCTATAGGCCCCCTTCAGATACTGGAACCTGCTATGAGGTCTCCATGCAGCCTTCTCTTCTCAAGGCTGAACAACCCCAACCTTCTCAGCTTGAAACACTCCAATCCTGTCCCATTCCCAGAAAGAAATGAGCAGTATTTGAAAAATGAAAAACATAGCTCCTGAAGGAAGGAGTGAATAAGGTAGACAACAGCAGCATTAACCCAGTTCTGAATACAAGGTCTGTAGATGGGATGGCTCAAGTGTCCTGCATGGCATTTGGAGCCAGATTTGGCCTTTGAATGTGACATACCTGGCATGAAGCTGTTAGAAGGACTAGCATTGTGAGGACCTATAAAAGGTGCTGGCTCTATGTGTGAGAGCTTATAGAGAATTTGAGTATCATGAGGGCATATTGTTCATCACTTGCTGTTGAGTGAAAGCTCAGCAGCAGCAGTAGAAGGATCCGAAGCTCCCTTTCATGGCTTGCTCCTTGATGTCATGTAAGCCTGCACAGCTTGGGTTGCAAAATAGACAGAAGTTTGTGCACAGGCAGGGGCACCCAGTCCCAAATAGCTCATGTGTGCCTTACAGGGAGAGGGACCTCACTGCTGTAGGGTGAGTGCTGGGTTTTAACTTCTGTAGGCTGGGGCAGAAATCCAGGCTGGTGTAGGGTCTGTCAGGCAAGGCTGTAGACCAGACAGGCTAAATCACCTGTGGCAGGCTCTGTTCTGGCTCTTCCTTGGATTGTGCTTCCTTTCAGGGATGGAGTGGCTGACACAGGATGTGCTGTCTGGGGCTGATGTACGTCTGTGTGGCCTGCAAGACTCAGGCAAGGGCAGAGGACTTGATTGGGACTGTGCTGCAGTCTGGGCAGGCAAGGATGTCTGGGTAGGATTCTTCTGGCAAGGAGCAGATTTATGCTGGTGTACTGAATAGCTATTGCCCTTGTACACATTTTACCGCACTACCTTTCCCCTGCAGCACAAGTGAGGGAGTGATTTGGCAGAGCTTTGAGAGCACCTGAGGTCTGAGCACTAGAGAGTCTCTGGCAATAGCAGGATAAAGAAAAGAGTTTTCACACAAGCAGGCAGTTGTGGCAACCCCCTCAGCCCTTTTGTACTCGGGCACAGACCTCTTCAACCCAACCTGCAGGGCACCCACCTCCCCATTATTCTGTGCTGTTCCTACTCCTCCATCCTTGCATCGTCCCTCAGCCAGTTCCTTCAGGACTAATCCTTAAGCAGGTGCACAGGGAGAAGCTGCAATTGTCTCTATAAATCTGCCATCTTGCTGATGGGTTTTTGACAGTAATGAATATGGAGGAGGGATGGGGAGGGGTGGTGGGGGATGATAACCAGGCATACATGAGGGTGCTGGGCTCCTCACTGACTTTTTGCAAGCTGGGCTGTGGCAGATTGATTGACCTGTGAGCCAACAAGCAAACAAGGCAGTCAGGCTCTTCATTAGAGCATTCATTAGCTTCCAGGGGCTCTCCAGGGGCTGCTTCTTAAAGTTTGGTTTATTAGGAGCTATCAGGTTGACACCATTGTCTTGGAGAGAGAAGCTGGGAGACACTTGTGCCTGAACCTTACTTTGAGAGTGGGGTAAGCCAGAGCTGTGGTTACCCTGAAACCCGTCACTTGGGTGGGAATACAGCACTCTGCTGCCTTTCTGCTGTCCATGAGAAACCACCACTGACAGCAGTTTGGCTGCACTGGGCTGGTGATGGCCAGTGAAATCTAAGGGGTGGAGGGCAGAGGACCCTTAGTTTTTTGTCCGAGACCCCATCTGTGGCAGCTGCAGAGAAGCTGCTCAGTATCCTGCTCATCTTCTCCGAAGACTCAGTGAGTGGCCAAGCAGGTGATGGTTGTGACTGCACAGGGTGGGGATGAGGCAGAGAAGAATTGGAAAACAGGCTGCGGGAGGAGGGCAGACAAACAATTGCCAAGACACTTGTGGAGTATAAGGAGAGGCTTTCTCTAACAAATGAAAGATATTGCTGTTAATGCCTTTCTTCTGTCTCATTTCTGGGTAATGTCTGCATGTGAGGTATCCTCTTGTGGATGGATGTGAAAGATGCCTTTTCTGTGATGAGTGGCCAGTGGAGTACTGACCACACTCTTAAATGGAGGCTCAAACAAGTGTTTTCAAGGGCCACAAAATGCCCACTTTAAAACCTGATGCTATTTGTTGCTGGCAACATCCGGCATTAAAGTTGAAAAAGGAAAGCTAATGAGTTAGATACAGAAGTTAAGTCTGGAGACTTAAGGTTGCTGCTTTCTTGATCCCAGGGTGTTTAGTCTCTGTAGGATAACACTGCTTTACAGCATCTGCTCCATCTGGCAGATAATTTTACTCTTGCTCAAGTGATGAAGGAGGTCAAGAAGTGCTCAGGAGAGACAGGAGGCTGTTCATCAGCAGCTGCCACTGTGGCACAGAGCAGTTTCCTCTCCCCTGGGTGTTCAGGGACTTGCATCTTTCCCTTCACCACCAGCGGGGCCAGAGCTGCTGTTCTGACTCAGAGCTGCTGCTCTTTCCTCTTGGCTTCCAGCACACTGTATAGACAAATGAAGGGGTTGAGTGTTATGTGACCCAGGGCTGTTCCCCTGCATAAACCTACATTAGAGACCTAGCTGGAGCTCTTTTTGAGGTAGCATGGGTGAGTTTGCTGCTTCTGCCTCGTACCCCTGGTAGTCTCCTACCCTGCACATTTTCTTGAGAAGCTCTATCCCCACACCTGCCAGGTCCTCTGGGACAGCTTCCCCACTTAGACTTGCCGCTGTCTCTTTGGCATAGTTGTTTATCCCAAGCTGGCACCCTGGGTTGCCTTTTCTCCACACTTAATCATCACACTCCATCTTTGTCCCCCATCTTTTCCATATACAGTCACTGTCACACATACCTTAGAGTCTTCTCTTGCTGCCTCTGTAATGCATAACATACCCTCTAGTCTTTGGGCACTGGTTTGTGAATACAGGTTTGAGGTGGGGTTTCTCCCAACGGGTGTTTCCTGGCTGGCTTTGTCAAGCCAGCTGTGGAATTGGAGAGGTGCTCTGCCATATCATTCAGCCAGGAAACCTGGACCAGTGCAAGTCATACATCGGTGTGAGCTTACTTTGGTGTCACTAGACCTAAAGCACCCACCTCACGCTTGCAGGCCCTTGTCCTCATGGGGGACTTCAACCATTCTGATACCTGTTGGAAGGACAGTACAGCCCAGCACAAGCAATCCAGGAGGCTCCACAATTGTGTGGAAGACAACTTCCTCCTGCAAGTAGTAGAGGAGCCGACAAGGAGAGGTGCCCTGCTTGACCTCATGCTCACCAACAGGGAAGGGCTGGTTGGAAATGTGACGCTCCAGGGCAGCCTTGGTTGTAGCAATCATGCAATGGTTGNCAAGTAGTAGAGGAGCCGACAAGGAGAGGTGCCCTGCTTGACCTCATGCTCACCAACAGGGAAGGGCTGGTTGGAAATGTGACGCTCCAGGGCAGCCTTGGTTGTAGCAATCATGCGATGGTTGAATTCAAGATCCTCAGGATGGTGAGAAGAGCGTGCAGCAAACTCACTGCCCTGGACTGCAACAGTGCAGACTTTGGCCTCTTCAGGAACCTGCTTAGTAAGGTTCCATGCGATATAGCCCTAAAGGGCAGGGGGGCCCAAGACTGTTGAATGATATTCAAGGATCACTAGCTACAAGCTCAGGAGTGTTGCATTGCATCTAGAAGGAAGTGCAGTAGGAGGGCCAGGAGACCTTGTATAAGGAGCTGCTGAGGAAACTTGGAGGGAGAAAAGAGGCTTATAAAAGATGGAAGCAAAGACAGGTGGCCTGGGAACAGTACAGGGATTTTGTCCGGGAAGCTAGCGTCCAGGTTAGGAAAGCTAAAGCCAGGGTAGAATTAAACTTGGCCAGAGATGTGAAAGATAACAGGAAGGTATTCTATAGGTACATTGCAAATAAAAGACAGACTAGGGACAGACAGACTGGGCCCTCTCCAGAAGCTGTCAGGAGAACTGACTACCCTGGATTTGGAGAAGGCTGAGGTTCTGAATGACTTCTTTGCCTCAGTCTTCACTGACAAAGGCTCTGATCACACCACCCAAGTCTTAGAAGGCAGACGCAGGGACTGTGAGAATGAAGACCTCGGGCCCACTGTAGGAGAGGATCTGGTTTGAGACCATCTTAAGAACCTGAATGGGCACAAGTCCATGGGACCTGATGAAATCCACCCACAGGTCCTGAAGGAGCTGGCGAGTGAAGTTGCT